>JANVCQ010000232.1:5298673-5316591 GCA_025531925.1 Erythroxylum plowmanianum
CTTATTATATGTTAGCTCTTTAACCAAAGATTTAAATTATTGTGTGGCCAACTCATTGTCTGTTTCAAAAGCTAAACACCAGAGCAACGATCGAGAATAGTAAAGAGCGCAACAGACTGTATTACTTGGACATGAACAATGGGATTGTTGTGCGACAGAAATGGTAGTAATAACGACCAAAGAGGATAATAAAAAATTCTATTGGAGCATTGTAAACTAGGGCATCTTTCTGTTCAGATTTTGCGCAAAATGTTTCTAAATTTTTGTAATAAAAAGCAACTGTTGTATGATGAATGTGAATTTACATACACACAGCCAGACTTCTTATGAGGTCCAAGAAAAGTAATCACAATTGGTGGTTATCAATGGTTTGTTACTTTTATTGATTGCTACAGTAGGAGCAATAGGGTATGCCTTTTGCACGGGAAAGATGAGGTTTTTGTTATTTTAAGGTGTTTCACCGAATGGTAAAAACTCAGTTTGGGATTACAATTCTGGTACTCCAGTCAGATAATGGCATAGAGTACAATCGAAAGATTTTTCCATTACTTGTCTGAACAGTGTATACTTCATCAAACTACATTTGTGGTTTGACATAGAATAAGGTTATAGAGTGTAAGAATCGTCACCTCTTAGAGCTGACATAATCCTTACTCTTTACTACGAAGGTTTGAAAATATTTGTGGTAGCTCATCTAATCAATAGAATGCCTCAGACTCTTTCGTAAAAGACACTCATTAGTTACTCAAGGGACAGTCTCAGTTTGTTGAAAAGGTTTTTGGGTGTACCTATTTTGTACAAGATCATCATCCCACTGTAGGTTAATTTGACCCACAGTCTCTCAAATACGTGTTTGTTGGTTACTCAGGCTCTCAAAAAGGATACAAATGTTACTATCCTCTATAACGTCATTTCTTGGTCTCTAAATATGTCACTTTTCTTGAAGATGAGGCTTATTCGATCCATCACAACCCAAATGCTTAGGAACCTAGCAAGTTATTAGATGTATCATGAATTGGATTTGCCTTCAGTTAGTGACTAGCAATTTCTGATAGGAGGCATGTGTCATTTGATAACTAAAACCATTTGCCCTTGCTAAGAGGTGTTAGGACGGTTCCAATGGAGATTCTCAGTCCTATCTAATACAGTCAATTCTACCATTTACCAGTGATCACTTCAAGCCTCCGGAAGATGCTCCAATAACTACTACTCCTTTGTGCCATCATTATGGTAATAATCCTTCTGACTCTTATATCCCACTTGGTTCAACCCCTGGAAGGGACAACTCAAGGTGTTCGTCACCCATTTTCTCTACTGTTATGATATTGTTGAATTTGTATCCTATGCTTCATTATCTCCTACTTACCAAAACTTTGTAGCATTTCTGTCTCATGTGAGCAATCCAGAAAATTGGAGGGTTGCTATGGTAGATCCAAAATGAAGGCAAGAGATGCTTGAGGAAATGAGAGCATTGAAAAAAATCAGATGGGAGTTAGTGTAAAGCACATTTAGCTGTCAATGGGTGTGTTATGTCATAAAACGACACCAGAGGGGGTTGTGGAGTAATATAAGGCACTTCTTGTAGCTAGAGGTTTTACCTAGTCATAAGGGGTAGATTATGATGACAATTTTGCTTAATGCTCTTGTATCATGTACAGCAAATCGAAACTGGTCTTTTCATCAGCTTAATTGGTGTCAATATTGCTTTTTTGCATGGTGACTTTCAAGAGGAGGTGTGCATATAAATTCCTCCTGGTTTTGAAAATTCTAATTTAGCTGAGAAGGTCTGTCATTTGTGACTGCACTTTATGAGTTGAAATAATCACTATGAGCATGGTTTGTCAGGTTCAGCTCAACCATCAAGAAGATGGGTTACCTTCAAAGATCTGTTGATCATACTTTGTTATACAAGCACAATGAAGGTAAATTGGCCAGTTTGATTGTGGATGTCGATGATATTACAGTGACAAGTGATGATAAGGTTGAAATCGCGATTCTGAAGAGTGATTGTCGTAACAGTTCGAGGTCAAGGACTTGGGTCCAACTGTGTTATTTCCTCAGGATTGAGGTGGCCAGGTCCTCTCATGGGCTTTTTATATCCAACTGAAAGTATGTCCTTGTTTCATAAACCCGATGGTACCCTAATTAACCAAAATGTGAAGGTGAAGGCTAACGTTGTCAAGAGGGGGCTAAATTAATGTTTTGTGGGTAAACTCATTTATCTCTTTCACACATGTCCTGCTATTGTTTTTGCGGTAAGTGTAGTGAGTCGCCACATGCATGACCATCGACAACTACATATGGAGATTGTCTACAAATACTTGGGCATTTAAAAAAGTGCCCAAGTTGTGGTATTCTTAATGCTCCGTAAAATGTTACGCATTTTGGGTGCTTCACTGATGTAGAATGGGGTCGGTTCATTTAATGATTGATGGTCAACATCTAGATATTGTAATTTCGCGACTCCTGCGTTATGCCGAGTGGAAGGGGTCAGCATCTGCCTTTGTTTTAGTTTTTGTACAAAACCGTTGTTGGGTTGTTTTAGTTAATGGGTAGTTTCGTTGCAATTGTGTCCATTTGACAGATTCTTGTGGTTTGATTTTGAAGAGTCCACGTCAACGTTCCATTTTCCGTTCCGGTTCTGTAAACTCACCATTACTAAGAAAATTCAGAAGGAAGAAAACAAATAATGCAGCTATGCCTATGATCATGATATGGTACGAGCGTGACCCCTTCCGACTCCTCATTCAAAGCAGCATCTGTTCCTTGAAAGTCCATTCATCGTTTTTCTTCCAACACGCTTTCTAGACTTTTTTTGAAATCAATGAATCCCATTTAACAAAAAGGATTTCAATTTTGATTATTAATGCGGACAGTTAATAATCAAAGGTATTAAAAATATTTATTATTTTCAAATCTACTTAACTCTTGAATTAGAAGGCCGGTTCATCCTCAGCCATTAAACATAATTTGGTCAAAGGACAGGTAGTGGGCCCCACGAAGTCCATCGGACGGTGCATCAACATGCGCGTCCGTGACGGCAAGCAAGAGGGTAGTCGGCCGAGGCGATTGCCACGAGGACACACAACGCTACACCCTCCCACACCCGATCATAACCTCCCCCATTTGACGGGTCAATCTATTCTCAACCCACCCACGAGCATATTAAAAGCCCCACTCTATTTTATATGTAGCAAATTCCCCCGAAGCTCTTTATGAAGGTTTACAACTAACCAAACCACAAGTCTTAATTTTGTTTCTCGACGTCGGCGCGTGTTTGCCACTCTCACAGTGTATTTCAATATTTCATTCATAGCTTCCATGGGCCAAACTACTTCCACGGTCAACGATGGCGCTCGGTTATTACATCCGGTGGCTGTTTCCGGAGAAAAGTGGGTTAATTTAGCTGACGAGATTGAGATCTCCGGCCATCGCGACTATACGAAGGAAATTCCTGACGATTGTTTGGCTTGCGTTTTTCATTTCCTCACCGCCGGCAGCGATCGGAGGCACTGTTCCCTGGTTTGCAAGCGTTGGTTGCGCGTCGAAGGGCAGAGCCGTTACCGACTCTCGATCAACGCGAAAGCTGAGATTGTCCCGTGGATTCCGTCTATATTCGAACGATTCGACTCGGTCACCAAACTCGCTCTTCGCTGTGACCGTAAGTCAATTAGCTTGAACGATGACGCCCTGACGATTATCGCCGTCCGATGCCGGAATATCACCCGCCTCAAACTCCGTGGTTGCCGGGAAATCACCGATCTCGGTATGGCGGCGCTTGCTCAAAACTGCAAGAGCTTGAAGAAACTCTCTTGTGGTTCTTGTACTTTTGGCGCCAAAGGTATGAACGCTGTTCTCGATCATTGTGCTACTCTCGAGGAGCTTTCTATTAAGCGGCTTAGAGGAATCTACGACGGAGCTGAGCTGATTTGTGCCGGAGCTGCTTCGTCTTCGTTGAAATCGATTTGTTTGAAGGAGTTGGTCAACGGGCAGTCTTTTGAGCCTCTGGTGATTGGATGTGAGAACCTGAAGACTTTGAGAATAATACGTTGTTTGGGTGATTGGGATAGGGTGCTTGAGACGATTGGAAATGGAAAGCGTTCTTTGGTTGAGATTCACCTTGAGAAGCTTCAAGTGAGTGATGTTGGACTTTTAGCGATTTCGAAATGTTTGAATGTCGAGATCCTGCATATTGTTAAGACGCCTGAGTGCTCGAATTTGGGGCTTGTTTCGGTTGCTGAGAGTTGTAAGCAACTCAGGAAGCTTCACATTGATGGATGGAGGATCAATAGGATTGGGGATGAGGGTTTAATTGCTATTGCCGAGCATTGTTTGAACCTACAAGAGTTGGTTTTGATTGGTGTTAATGCCACACATTTGAGCTTGATGGCCATTGCTGCCAATTGCCGGAAATTGGAGCGATTAGCCCTATGTGGGAGTGTGAGTATTGGTGATTCGGAGATTGCCTGCATTGCTGCGAAATGCGTTGCATTGAAGAAGCTTTGCATCAAGGGATGTGCAATTTCGAATATTGGGATTGAAGCACTTGCTTGGGGATGTCCGAATTTGGTTAAGGTGAAGGTGAAGAAATGTAGGGGTGTGAGTAGCAGAGTTATGGATTGGTTGCAGGAAAGGAAAGCTTCACTTATTGTTAACTTTGATACTGGTAGTGAAATGGAACTTTTGGATGCTAGTGGTAGCGACGTTGGTGGTCAAGAGAGTGGCATGGACTTCTCTATGATGCGTGAGCCAGTAGTAATACCAGATGGTCGGGCGAATAGTACATGGAGGTTGGCCTTGTCTAGAGCCAAGCTGGGGCTCTTTGCAAGTAGAAACCTGGTGCCTTGTACATTTATCCGGAGGTCAAACGAGGAGAGTAGTTCAAGTAGCAACTGCTAGTCCCTTGTCCCTTTTACCATGATCATGGATTTCTTAAATGGTTAGAAATTTGATTGCAGGTTGTTTCTATTCTGCCCGTGCGATGCTACTTTGAAGTTGAATATTATCAGAAGAAAAAAAAAGACATTCCTCTCTTTTGTTATTACTCAATAGAATCATATTGGGAAACAGCCTATTTGCTACCAGACTTTCCTAGATTTCTCATTTCTCATTTCAACTAAATTTTCATTGGGTATTGCTGTTGTAAAATCAGCGTATCTTTGGATGAATTCACAACATTTTTATTCTTCTAATTCGATGTACTGATCATTTTGAAAACAGTTGCAGTGATAGAAAAGAAAATTTAGGGGTTGATTGATTTCATTTTTATTTTTTATTTTTTTGTTTTTAAATTTAGTAAAAAAATTTATATTTTGGAATTTTGAATTTTTGTTTTTAATTTAGGTTTTTTCTAATTTTGAAAATTATGGATTTTTTTCATAATTTAATTTATTATCATTTAAATATATATTATTTAATTATTAATAAAATTATGAATAATTTAATTCAATATTATATATTTAATAAATTAAAATTAATTATCAATAAAAATTATGAATAATGTTATTTTACTTAATTTTATAATTAAATTATATGTAATTATATTTTAATAATTATTAATGAATATAAATAAATTTAAAATATTTAAATAAAATTTCATTTGATAAATAAAATATATTTCAAATAAATATTAATTTATAAATAAAATAAAATAAAATTTTAATTTATAAATTATTTATTTTATTAAAATAACATAATTTTATTAATAATTTGATAATAAATATTATATAAGAGGTTAAATAAATTTATTTATTTAAAAATAATTTATTTTTAAATTTTATCTAATATGTATTTATTATTATTAATAAAAATATAACTATATTAATAACTAAATATGTTTTTATTTTTATTTAAAAAATAGAAATTAAAAATTAAAAAAAAAACTTAAAAAAAAAACAGAAGTAGACAAACGGTCTCTTATAATTATATATATTTAGCAGACCACACACCTAAGACCTGATATATTAAATTTGGGCTAAATCAGACCGGATGAGAACCCTACCCTAATCGCCATCCCCACAAGGGACCCAACCTAGCTAAAGCTTGAAGTTTTATTTTATATTTTAAATTTCAAAAATATATATTAGTTTAGTAATTAAATTATATATTAAAATAAATGTTTGTTTAATACATTAATAAATATTGTATAAGAAATTAAGCTTAAGTTATTTACCTAATTAATTTATATATTTTTTTTTCAAATTTTACGTATTGGAATGAATCGAGAGTCTAAGTTTCCAAAATACGTTCTAAAATATATTCTTTTGTTTATATAAATAAAACATAAACCCTCGGACCTGATTCTGCTGCTGTGATTGTGCGTGCCGCCGTTCTCCACCGTCCAACTTTGTTTCTCCGTCGCCGTGTTCTGATGGCAGACAAGTCCGTCACAACTATTTCCACTGCACCGAAAAAGGTGGGTTTCCGCATCACCACCCACCAACAAGTTGTTTGTTAGTTCATAGTTGTTTTCATGTACGGTGTTTTGACTTTCGAAAGGAATGAACTTTGAACAGGTTCTTGTAGATATAGTAAAAATAGCTCAAAAGCAAGGATTGCAAGGTGGTAAAGGAAGCTGGAAGGATTTTCTTAATGTTTATGATCGAAAGATCGGGTCTTCGTTGAGTGACCCAGCTAAGAGGACTCGCGAGACTTTGGTTTCTTTTCTTCAAACTTTCAAAGAAAAGGAACATGTAAAGGTGAGGACTTGTTGAAAGAGGTTTCTGACGTACGTTTTTATTCTGTAATGGGTTTCAATGTTTTTGCCATTTCAGTTTTTTGGTTATGTTCTTCAAAAGCATTCGAATTTGGAGGTGTTGGAGAGGATTAGAAAAGAATCCCCAGATAATGAATCGCCCGTACAGGTGCGTTCTTTAACTTATGGTCCTTAGAAGGTTGGTTAAGATTGTAGATTCTCAGTAGAAGTGACAGTGTGACCTCATATAATGTATGAGGTAATCACGGCTAATTATCAATTGTGGCAGTGCAGAAGCTGGTTCGTTTAACTATCGAACATCCACTTTACCTGTCCAAGTATGCATTCCCGTCCTATGAGAAGGTCTGCTGTCGTAAATTCTTACTCATTTTGTTTTATGATGATTTTTACTTTCACTAACGTTAAATCTCCATGTCTTACGTTCTTCTCCAGTAATTATGGCTTTTCAAGTTGCATTTCAGCATTCTCATTTGTAATTATTGAACAAGACTGGGCAAAACATTGTATTCAGCATCTTTCTTCTGCTTTTTAGTTGGCATTTGGTTTAACACCTTCGTGCACATCTCCATTAAATTTATGCAACTGATCATTCCATATGTTTTATGATTTATTGGCTTGGAGGGAATACCACAATGTTGTTATTCTCAATGTTGTTATTCTTGGAGTTTCAACTTGGAGATGCGATCCGCTAATTCATTGGCCAGGGTGATTTGGGTGTTGCATGACTACCCAAATATGTATATAGTTAATTGGCTTATGTTTTACTAAAAGATTTCTTTTTGTCTTCCACTATTTTCTTTTTAATATTTTGAAGCAAAACATGGGTTATTTGTCGTCAAAAAGGCCTTATGGTTGCTTGATTCTGAACAGCAGAAGTATAGAGGACATGATGCTGTAAATCGTCTATAACAGTTTTACAGTTTTTGGCCTTGAGACTGGCATAAAGCTTGGAGCATTTATCTTCCTGCTATCCTGTACCTCACTCTGTTTTGTTTTCAAACATAGCTACCGTTTCAAGTAATTTGTGTTACTTGCTAAATATCATGAGGCTGTTACACTTAGTAGTAACAAGGCTTGCATTGTTGTTTTGTTGAATTGATATTTGCAGGAATGGATGGTAACAAAGCTCAGTAAGAAAAACAAGTCAGTGACTAAAAATGCAATGCTTGCTATTGATTGTGAGATGGTTCTTTGTGAAGATGGCACAGATGCTTTAGTCGAGATCTGTGTCGTGGATCATAACCTACAGGTATACGTGGCCTTCTGTTTGTGTTTGTTAATATTTTGTGGTTTAGTGCCTGTAATTGTATGCTCTTAGAATTAATGATGTAGGTGGTTTATTTGATTGTATTAGTGATGATTTACCCCCAGAAACTTAGTGAAGCTTGGTATATGGCTCTCAGGTACAGCTTCATGAACTAGTAAAGCCTTGCAAACCAGTTAGAGATTATAGAACTGATATTACTGGAATATCTGCAGCAGATTTAAGTAAAGCATCACTTTCATTAACAGATATACAGGTATCACGTTACGATTCTTAGAATCTTGTCAGTTCATCACTTACTGTTGGGTTAAGCTAACTTATTTTTCTGTAGAAATTCATGAAGAAGCTAATGTCAAAGCGAACTATTTTAGTGGGTCACAGTTTGCAGAATGACCTACAGGGTCTGTTCAAATATTTGTCCCTTTTTGACTTTGTTTATGGGAGTTTGTTATGTTCTGATTACAGTTCATGCGCTTACTATCTCTGAATCAATATGCATTGACAGCACTAAAGTTGGACCATGCAAGAGTTATTGACACCTCACTTATTTACAGAAGTTCAGATGGACTCTCACTTTCTTTGAGTAGTTTGTGTAAGGTAAGCTGCAAAGAAAATGTTTGTCTCCTTACTACATGTCTGGTATCTTATTTATTACTGTAGAAGCTTCGATTGGAATTGAATCTTTGGTTTTCATTAGAGTACCTGTATCTTCTATTTCGTGATCATAAATAGTCTTTCACCTGCTAAATAAGTTTAGCAATTGTTCTCATAATGCTTAATTTGTGAACAATTAAATTCGTTAGTCATTTAAACTGACTTCAGGCCTCTTTAATTAATCTGAGTATGGATATTTCCTCATGAGTCATAAATTTTTTTACATACATAGGTAACGTTGTTGAGCTTTTTCTCTTGACAGTCTGTACTAGGCTACGAACTTCGTGAGGGAGGTGCTCCACATAACTGTCAAGATGATGCAATTGCTGCTATGAAACTTGTTCTTGCTAAGATTGAGAGTGGGGTTGATCATGACCCTTTAGTTGAACAAGATGTAAAGCATGTAAGTTGGGGAATGTAGTTTCTGGGAGTTTCTATTTTGAAGGTTCTTATCCTGGCCAGCTAATATATTTGTTTTAATATTGAAGGTGCCTGAAGAACCTGCAAAGCTTCTTCTTCACATGATACCAATTACTGTCCCCAGTGAAGAGTTGCAATGGGCACTTCCTGGGAAATTTAGTGTAGAACTCAAGGTACTTAACTTGAAAGAACCACACAATTTATATAAGTACCTATGCTGTATTTGACCTGCAGTAATCTTGTAATCTCCTGCATCTAGACTTTACCATACATATGACAACGCCTGTTAAAAATAGTTTCTAGCATCTTTCATTGGCTAAACTGAAAATGCTGCCATTTGCTTGAATCTCAAAACTGTTATGTTATGGCCAAAAAATTTGGATCAACTAGTTGCTTGACTTGGCTACCTATTGCCAGCCAGTTGTATGCATCAAGTTAATATGATGTCGTGTGAGTATCGTTTCGATTCCTAATGCAGTTTATAATTTTGTAACAGCCTCCTAAGAATGGTCAACGAAAACAATACTCTGTTCTTGCCGTATTTGGCAATCCACAGGATGCACAACAGGCATTTGAAAATGCAAATGGTCAGATAGAAAAGGTACTTTTTGGTTGTTTATTGGGCATAGCTAAGTACTCCGGTGGTTTTACCTTTCAAGTTTGGAGTAACTGAATCCTTATATTATCAATTTATTGGAGCGCTGATTTGCAAAATGAGATTTTCCCTTAAGATTATCTGGTGATGATTTCAGGCTATGATGGGGGCAGCCTTTTGTATGCTAGGTTTCACATAATTTCAGCAGTTCAGTTATTTCACTAACTAAACTTAATTTCTTCTAATGTCAGGATATATCTGGACTGCCACAGAAACTAATTAGGTTTAAAGTTAGTACCGGAGAAACTGCTAGTCTATATGTTCGGAAAATGGCAACTGTTTGTTCTCTTAGCGAAGTTCAACAGCAAAAAAGAGGCTTCCAGGATGGGGATACACATGTCGCAAAGAAATTGAAAATGACTCCCTCTGATGATCACTTAAAGGAGATTGAAAGACTGAAGCATGAATTGAGAGAAAAGAGTTCCAGTAAATGTGATAAGCATTTGGAAGAGATTGAGAGGCTGAAACTAGAGTTGAGGGAGAGAGATTCAAGTAAATGTGATTCCCATGTGGAAGAGATTGAAAGGCTAAAGCAACAACTAATGACGAAGGACTTTGAAATCAAAACGCAAGATAGGATCATAGCTGAGCTAAGAAAGAAGTTGGAAGAAATGAAAAAGAAGAAAAGATGACACCAACTTGTTTGTGGAACATATCCATCCATTTTTGTGAACCACTCGTACGTTCAAGAGGTATGATTCTGCCTGCGAGTAACGTGAAACTTATGGTTTGATTAATATTTTTAGTGCAGTGCATTTCTGATCAGGCCAAGGAAAGATGCTGGTATATGTATCATAGGTATCTGTAACATCATTGTTTATGTTGTGTAAACCAAGCAATAGGTCTCCCCCAGTCCCTCATTGATTAGAAACATAAAGGGTTTAAGAAAGCATTGGAAGAGTTTCAAATGTCAAGTATTTGCAATGTTGTATCACCAATCTTTCAATGCGGTTCAATTTAATCCATCACCAACCTATTGATCATCATATCATCTGCATTGAGGAATTAGAAAGAAAAATTTTAAGTATTGTTTGAACTCATAATTCATTAGATACTTTTTATGAATGTCAACCAGTAAATTGCCCTCGACTCTACAATCATTTGATAATGGGGACTATTTCGAGTAAGCTCCCTGGCTAGGATAGGACATTTAGTTTATGTCGCAATTCTTGATTCGATAGAATAATTTCTTAGATGTATTATCGCACCTCCGAGGATTAGATTCACTTTTTGTAGGTCTGCTAAAAATCTCATATTGAAGTAGTCATTTATTTAGTACCTCTTTAAGGAGTAGGAAGTGTCATTCTAACCTCTTCCATCCACGAATACCAAATGACCGATAATGTACATCAGCATTTAGTCAAACGGATACAACTAACTTTGGGGTTGAGCACGTTATAAAAGATCTTTTAAAAGTACATGCCCGAATGGTAAAGGTGCACTACATGTATAAGCAATAAAGCAATCAGTCAAAAGGGCATATTTAAGTGGACTAAGAACACAACCAGATACATTGACATCCATGTAACTGCCTAAATCCATACCCAAACAAAGTTCGATAATTCTAAGGAACAACCCACATTCACACCACTCGCTTCTTTTGTCTGAAATTGGGAAAAAGATTAAAGCTTGAATACGAAAACACAGCACAACAATCCCGAAAGCAGCCTCATCGCCACCGCCACAAATACAACATCAAAATCAACTACCGTTAACAGACCTTAATAATCCACCAGTGGAATCTCTCAGCAAACTTATTTACCTTTACTCAGATCAAGAGCCGCGAAAGAAGCTCTTAAGAGATTAGTCAACCTCCACAAACATTCATGTCGAGCTCTTTGCAATTGTCACCAATCCACGATAACTCACCCTGACAATCTTCCCATTTTCAAACAAAAAAATCTGAATGAACCCACAAAGGGGTGACACTAAAGAGATTGAACTCTTAATGCAACTTCAAGGTTTTTCTGTGACGTTATTGGAAAAGAACAGGGACAAGGAAAAATAAGAATGAAATTGTTGTTAAAGGCCGCGTCGGTCGTGGTTCTAAGCATCGTGGATGTGGTTGCGGTGGTGTTTTCCGTGAAAAGAATTTAGGGGTTAAGGAGCCTAACATAATTATGATTAAGTAGGATTGTTCTTTTTAAAAAAAAACTAAATTAGAGTTTCTAGTTCGTCATTCTAACTATGTACATCTTGTAATACAATGGGACTCATATAAAAATTATTGTAATGTCAATGTTAATATGTGATATAAGTGATGAAAATACAATTTTATTATTTTTAATGTTCAAATCGAATGTTTTAAAAATGTACTTTTTATGAAAAGAAAAAAGAGAAAGGTAAAAAAGAAATTACCATATAGAGTTTAGAAATGTGATTTAGATTATCATCTACCAAGTAATCAAACTTTGAGATAACAATGAGTTAGGCTTGGTCCAACTTTTCTATTACCTAGCATAGAACTTGATTCAAACCCCAATTGTGTCATAAGCACTCGACTCAATTTTGGTTTGAAATTTTTTTATCCCCTAAAGTCTCGTTTAGCCTAAAGTGTCGTTTAATTCTACTTTTATTCTTTTGTTGTAGTTTTCAGTTTTTAATTTTAGTTTTTTTTTTAAATAAAAATAAAAACCTGTTTAGTTGTTAATGTTAATATAGTTATATTTTTTACACTAATAATAATTACATATTAGATAAAACTCAAAGATAAATTATTTTTAATTAAAAAATTTATTTAATCTCTTATAGAATATTTATTAAGAAATTATTAATAAAATAAATAATTTATAAATTAATATTTATTTGAAATATATTTAATTATTAAATCAAATTTATTTGAATTTTTATATATTTTAATTTTAATTTTATTTATTAATAATTATTAAATTTTGATTACATATAATTTAATTATTCATAATTTTATAGTAAATCATAGTATAATTTAATTATTCATAATTTTAATTACATATAATTTAATTATTCATAATCCAATATTGTATTTAATAAATTAATCAATAAAAAATATGAATAATAATATAGTAAATCATATTATGAAAAACAGAAAAACGAAAACTATTTTTATGATTTTCCTAATTTTTTAAAACTTGAAAAAACCAAAATAAAAAATTAAACTAAAAACTCAAACAAATAATTTTTTTACTAAATTTAAAAATTAAAAACAAAAATAGAAACAAAGACGTCCTAAAATATTTAGTTCGAAGCTTAATCTATAGTTCTATTGGATTTTTTAGGCTCAAAAATAATTTTTTAACCAAAATAAAAAATTAGGTGGTTTCGTTGTACATGCGAAACAGCATTATTTTAATTATATAAAAAAGAAGTTTAAATTTTAGGTCAAATTTGAGTTGTAAAATTTAAGATAAAATTGGCCTGAAGCTTAAAAAACGACTACTACCACAGTTTGATCCGGAATCCAAAAAAAAAAAAGGTTCAAATTTGACTTAAAGCTCAAAATTTAAAAAAATAACTCAAACGTAATTTAAACTTCAATCAACTTAAAGTTATGAAAGAAGCTTTTTGACTTTAAGGACCCTTTCCAAACAATATTATGTCAATGAATAAGACCGTGAGAGGGCTTGAGAGCATTGATAAACGGAGACTTTGAAAAGTCTTAGTGACTATAAAGGTATGTCAGGAGTAGCTGAGTGGGGCACATAGCTAGGAAATAGTTCCATAGTCCCTCTACGCCTTTGCTTTGAAAATACTAAGAGTTATTCACAATTACTTTGCTAATTCTTGCTTGAGAAAGGATTTTAGTGTAAAGAGAATAAATATGCTCTCTAGGATATAAAAGGCTTAGTGAATCAATTGTCATACCAAAATTATGCTTCTTCCCCATTTTCTATCGAAAATTTGATACGTTGTGTCTCGTCATTTTTAAAATTTCCAAGTTATCCAGCACTTCTAAAGACTTAAAAAACCATACTTTCATATGTACCAACATCTGTTCACAGGTCAGTCTAACTTAATGATGAACATTTGTAGAATCAAGGAATCTTTCTGTGAAGCTATTGTTTGTAGAATTGGAAACGGAATGAAAGCCTCTCCATACTTTGACAATTGGCTTAAATGAGGCCCTCTAGCTCTATCTACTCGGTTCAGATTCTTTCTTCTCATAAGGTTGTTTCAACTCTATTTACGCTGTAAAATAACCATTTTATATCTAACCGTGCACAAAATTATATCATATTCGAGCGGAAACACACACGAGTTGGACTACACTTACATCCTCTCATGCCCTACCTACTCACTGTAAGGAATGCCTAAAACACTACCTCTGGATTCGGGACAATTAATGGGCCAAGGACCCTAAATATAATGTGTTGTGGATGAATGACATTGATCTTGAGTAAATGGCATAAAAGATTTGGTTCGTGAGGGGAGTTGAAATCTTCAATGGCATTTACTGTTTCACAAAAATTTGTGGTTGTGGATGAATGACATGGGGTTAGTCTTGGGTAGGTAGCACAGAAGATTTCAACCCCATCTCTCACATGCTACCTGACTACAATCCTAGGCGAACGTGGAACACCGCTATATCTGGAAATTGCACCCCACTGGTTTTGTTTGCCGACAATACTTGTACGGAACTGCGAAGAGGAAGGGTCAGATGACACAAACCTTTTTGGAACAAGTCTATGCCACTTATATCCTTCCTAACCATCAAGAAGGCAACTCTTCGACGTACCCTCATCAATTATAGAGGACAGGAAGTAATCGATAAATAGATAGCAGCACACAATCACAAAAGCAAATTAACATGATGAATTAGAGTTACTTTCCAGAAGCAATAGGACTACCCAGAGCTCCAACATTAAACCTCCTCTTCGATTCGCGTGGAGAAGGAAAAGCCAGAACAATTGCGACTTCAGTACTAAAATGAACCATGCGTGTTCCAGTATAGAGAGGGAAACAGCTTAACCTACCAACGTACCTGATCAATTAAGGGAGACCATGAGTCTGCCCTAGATTGTGGTATCTTATTGACGAAGACACCAAAGAGTCACCAACTTGATATTATATTGCATACTTTTACATAATTTTTGATTGATATGATATGTTCTAATTTTGGTTTTTATATGAATATTATTTTAATTATATTTTGTTTAATTGCATCCTCTCATATTAATAATTTTTCGATTCAAATACTTTTTGTTAGTGAAAATGTAAACATAGTAGTCATATAAGATTATGAGTTCTACAAAGTATACATATTATATCAGCACAAAGTGATACATAATTAAGATTACGAGTTCTACAAACTATATGGATTTGACATGTATTGAAATTAAATTAATTTAAAGGATTTGAATAAAATGTCAATATTAATATGATTATCATTTTGTATAGTCTAATTTTCAAAATCGTGCTTAAAAGAATAATTAATATTAGTTATTATTTAATGAAAAATATTATTATATTATTGGATAAATTAATTTACTTTAGACCCAACATAAATTTAATTTATTCTCTTACCTAATATCATTAAATGAAATAAATAAATAACATTTTCTACACCAAAATCTCTAGTTTAGTACATCTTTTTAAAATTTTCTATAAACTAATACTTTTTCTAAAACTCATTTATTACAAAAATAAAGTTATTGTGTTTATTTATACTTTAATGGTTGAATTTTGTCTTATTAAACTTCAATATAATGTAAAAACGAACAATGTCTTCAACTTGTGACAATTAAGGTCTTTTTGTTAGAGTTCGTGAATTTGAAGAAGATAATGATAATAATATTTTTTACGTTGTCAATTTTAACTTCTGTATAAACTTAGATTCTTGCAAACAAGTTGCCCCTCTGTCTTTGTCATCGGTAAGTAAAACGTGTCCAAACTCCAAAGGAGTTTTATGCCTTCATTATTATTCAACAAAAAACTATGCAAAACAGAGAGCGACGACGCTGCAATGCTTACACACATGGAAACAAAAAGCTTAAAAATAGGGTTTCTGAACTCAAGAGCTTGGCCTGTAATAAGCATAGACTCCATAAAATGTCTGCATGAAAGTAAGCAGCAACAGAACAACACCAGCAATAACAGAGATGATAGCCCAGGGACTGTTGAGATATTTGTGTCTCAAAGTTGCTTTCCAAGTATTCCACCTGCTATGGTGATACTTATTTACAGCTTCAGACAATTTGCTGAGGTAGTTGTTGTCAATGTCTAAAACCACCCCTTGACAGAGCCTGTTGAAGAGTTCTGCAACTTCAGTATCACTTCCAAGCCAATGCTCAATTATGCCACAGGAATGAAGGTGTGCGACATCCATAGGAGAGTTTATCAAATTGTCCATGAATAACACATACGAGGTTATGTAGTTGCCGCAGTCGAAATGGCACTGCTCAAATGCTATGAGGTTGAGAAAAAGCGACTTGGTACCGTCATCAATCAAGAGTCGAGGAATCCACAGGACGCCATTCTTGAATTTTATATCCCAAAATCGAGCTGCCTTCCTCTTCTTGAATTTGATACCAGAATCTTTGAGCTCCGTGGCACAATGGATCACTTCGTGTCGTATTTTAGGCAGTAACAATCTCGTTATGTACTGGGGATCAGGTTTTGATTCGCCCAAGATTCTTCTCCACAAAATTTCAAGGCAATGCAGGCCTGCATCAGACCGGAGGTAAAAAGTTTTACTTCCTCGAAAGGTTGGGTCAGTTGGCATTAGAGCCTCAAAGAACGTGACAGCCAACTCGGTAACATCTTTCTGGCAACAACATCCTAAGTACTGAAGTTTCAGAAGGCGGTCGAGAATAAAGAGAGGTAGCTGATTCTCTAACATAATCATATCACTCTTAATTGAATCAATCGAGCTAAGCCTTGCGAAAATGGGATCATTTCTAGGATAACCAAGTTTCTCGAATCCCTCATCAACACCTCTGAAGAGTTCGAGAACAAAGCAACCATCGAGTACCATCATTTCAACAAACTCATTGCTGTTAAGAGGAATTGGCCCTTCATAACATGACCGAGCTCTCTCTTCAACCTCTCTAACAGAATCAAGATACACCTTTATGTCCTGTTGGGTACGCACCAGGACACGGTCAAGAAAACGCCACTTGTGGTGGTCCATTTGGCGCAGACGTCTCTTGTCACGGTGATACGGTCCCAGAGACACATTCAGGGGGACAAAAACTTTGACGTCATCACCATTAAGTAGGAAGCGAGGGACTTTGTAGATGCATGGCTTTGAACATGAAATAGCAGCGTTGTCTTTTCTAGCTTGTTTAAGCTTTCCGTCGATTAATATCAACCAGTTAGATCCCGAGTTTTGACTTGCCTCTTCGGGGTTTTCCCCGCCACCTTTGGCCACCACTTGCACTGGCTTCTGTCCGATGTTGTCATTAGTACCTCCAATCACAGCAAGCCGTGGATCTTGTGGTGTCTGCTCTTGTTTCTGCATTTCCTGAAGAGGCTGTTCTGGGAATCCAATCACTGGGATACCAGTTGGTGATTTGCGAATTTTAGACCCTACGGTTTCTCTAAGTTTTAGCTTAATCAGGTACCAACTCAGGAGACCCTTGAAAACAACTTTTGTTGTTGAAGGAAACAAAGTATGGTTTCAAAGCGCAAAGGCAATTCTTTTTCTACAGAACTAACTCTTTAAATCATAATATCAAGCTTTTAGATTGACATCAACCAGTTGTGTGCCGACAGTCAACATGGCCCCTTTGCATATTTTCTCGGACAGCTTTTAGGTGGAAGTTTATGGTCCTCAATTATTGGCGCTTTAGGCCTGTTTGATTGAAGGGTTAAGGATGGAAAGGGATGGAAAGGGATAGAACGTACCATATTTTTATTGTTTGCTTGCGAGTTTTATAATGGGATGGAATATAATGATATAGAAGTTCAGGGTTTCATGTTATGTTCTATTTTATCCTAAACAGTGAAAATAAGAAACCTTCAATTCGAAGAATTTAGGATGTAACATAACTTAATAAATACATACTACTTAATATACCTTCAATTATTTTTCTTAATATCAACTCTGAACAAATCATAATATTAATATATTAAATAGAATATACTAATATTAAATATAATAAATTTTATTAAATAATTAGTAATAATATTTTTATATTATTAATAATAAATTATATATATTTAATAATAAAATAAAAAAATTATTTATTTATTTATATAAAAATATATAGAAACAATTAAATAATAATTTTTAT
>JANVCQ010000232.1:5323930-5339197 GCA_025531925.1 Erythroxylum plowmanianum
TATTTAATTAGAGTTATTTGTAATTCTAATTAAAGTTTAATTGAAATTAATATTTAATTTCAATTAAATTACTAAAACGTCCTAAGCTTATTATAAATAGGCTTAAGCTCTATATAGCTAGCACTTCATGCTTAACCCTCTCTGCAAAAATTACAGAGTTCTCTCAACTCGTTTTGTGGATACCGTTAGAGGCCGGAGACTTGTGCGGCTATGGTGGTTGAAACGGATCGATTTCAGAAAAGGTTCGAGAGATGCATCAAGATAAAGATCAAGCTTTGGAATAAGATACGAATTAAATTTTTGCTTTATTTTGATTCGTGTTAATCATTTTATAGAATTAAATAGATTTTGGTTTTCGGGAAATCAAAAGTCACGAAAAAGTTTCGTGATTATTACGCTGCGATCGAATCAGATCCGGACCCGATTTTCCAACACACAGGTCAATCTAACTTCATGATGAACATTTGTAGAATCAAGGAATCTCTCTGTGAAGCTATTGTTTGTAGAATTGGAAACGGAATGAAAGCCTCTCCATACTTTGATCATTGGCTTAAATGAGGCCCTCTACCTCTATCTACTCGGTTCAGATTCTTTTTTTTTCTATTTACAAGGAAAGGAACACAAAAATTACATGATCTTCTGAGGGAGGCTAACCCCCGCCATATCCTCTATAAGGACAGGGGCACACTCAGAGGGTGCACTATCAAAAGTGGTGACCCTGAGACCAAAATTAATTGCAATGTTAGAGTGCCAATTAGCGTACTAATTTCCCTCTCTGTATGTGCGACGACTAAGAACGACCCAATTTCGGGTGAATAATTCGTTGATGCCTCGAATGAGAGGGTTGAGCGACGTTGTCCGGTGTGTTGCGTCAGATAGGAGATCTTTAACCACGAGAGAATCCAGCTCGAGTACTACGCACCGAAAACCAAGGGCCCAAGCTAAAGTGAGACCCGAATAAACTCCCCAGAGTTCTGCCGAGATCGGGGAGCACCGACCGATATTCTGTGCAAAGCCGCCAAGCCAATCACTAAAGCTATCCCGAATAAGTTCACCTACTGCGACCGAAGAGTTTGCACTGTTGCACGCGCCATCGGTATTCAGTTTTACCCATCCAGGAGTAAGCAGACACCACTCGATAAGTTATTCGTAACGAGGCCGAGGATTAAGACGGGCTCGAATATGCCAGGCTGAGGCCTGATGAATCTAACAGACATAGTTTAGGATGAGAGCTGCAGGAGAACACGGCCAGGAGAATTGATTATCGAAGAGGGCCATATTCCTCCATGACCATAGAAACCAGCATGTAGTACCAAAGATAACTAACCAGTCAAGTCCAGAGACCAACCTATGATTTTGAAGATTTAGGGTGAGCCAGTCATGAGTATTCGCGTGGAAAAAGTCGGGAGATATGACTTGCAGAGGGAAAGTAAGTCATAGGCTACGCGCTTTGGGGCAATCGCGTATAACATGTAGCAAGGATTCTTCCGTATGGCAGTGATAGCAGTCTATTCTTGTAGTAAGGTGTTTGCGTACGCGTTGTTCATTAGAGAGTAAACGATCATGAGCAAGGAGCCAAAGGAAGGAGCGAAAACGTTGGAGGTCGGGCCAGTGCCATATGGGCTTCCAAAGGCTACTATAATGATAGGTGGGGTGCTCCATAATCATAGAGTACGCCAAGGCTGTAGTGAATTGCCCAGTATTCGATGGGCCCTATATGAGCTTGTCCGTTCCTAGGTAGGGCTTGGGAAAAAAAGGTTTCCGCGATGGACAGACAAATAGGGGGAGCAATGTTTGAAGCTCATTCCAATTCCAATTACCTGTGCTATCCATGAAGTGTTGAACACGTAGATCAAGGTCAAATTGGGGAATTGGATTATTGGCATGCAGTAAAAGGGGGCCCACGTTCGCAACCCAAGGGTCCAATCAAAATCGAGCCTGGGAACTATCACAAATCATCCATTTCATGCCCTGTATCACGTAGGGCCAAATAGCTTTAATACTCTTCCAAACCATGGAGCCTCCAGTAGTATTAATTGAGGAAGGGATGTTGTTGACATCAAAGTTGTACTTAGCAGACAAGATTTGAACCCATAATGCTTTAGGTTTAGATATCATTGCCCACCCTAGCTTTGTACATAATGCGTCATTGGTGGCTCTAATGTTACAAATCCTAAGCCCGCCCAGTTCTTTTAGTTGGCAGACTCTATCCTAGTGAACGAGGTGAATCTTTCGATTACCGGGAGAGGAGCCCCATAAGAAATTATGCATGATTTTCTCCAATTCATCGCATAAACTTCGAGAAAGTCGGACCCTCTGTATTGTATAAGTAGGAAGCGCAGAAATGACAGATTGGATCAAGGTGATGCGTCCCACAAATGACAAAAGGTTGGTTTGCCCTCTTGAAAGATGGTGTTGGACTTTGTCAAGAAGATATTGGTATGTTCGTTTATTGACTTTTTCGTGCAACAGCAGTACTCCAAGATAGCGACCTAGATATGTTGTCTGCTTGAAGCCCAACTCTCTGCTAAGATTACGAGCTACTGAGTGATGAATGTTCCTAGAGTAGAAACAGCGAGATTTGTCCTGGCTAATCCGTTGTCCCGAGGCTACGCAAAACTTAGTCAAGGTGTCTCGAATGATCGAAACTTGGTCAATAGAAGCTTCGGAGAACAAGATGAGATCGTCGACAAAAAACAAGTGTGATATGGGGGGGCCTCTACAGCTTAATTTGATAAGCATCCAACTACCTTGAGTATGAAAAGATAAGGCGATAAGGCGATAGCGAGTCCCCTTGTCGTATTCCTCTAGTAGGGGTAAACGCATCACTCAGAACCCCATCCCAATTAACCTTAATGGTCACTGTAGAAACACACTTCATGATGAGATTGATCAGAGAGTCCGGGAGCCCAATGTCTTGGAAAAAATCCTAAGAAAGTCAATCGTAGACTTTCTCTAAGTCCACCTTGATAGCCATTATCCCTGTCTTTCCCGATTTTCATCTCATGGTATGGATAATCTCTTGGGCGATAATTATGTTGTCAACAGTTTGCTTTCCTAGGACAAAGCTGCATTGATTCGAGGTTATAAGGTTGTCTAGGTAAGCTTTCAGTCGGTTCACGATAATTTTGGTAATAGCTTTGTAGATTACTGAACAAAGAGCTATAGGTCAGAATTACGTGATCAACTGAGGGGAAGGGGTCTTAGGAATGACGACTAAGACAGTACAATTTAGGGCTTGCTCCCAGACTTCATGTCTAAAAGTTTTTGAATAAAGAGAATTATATCAAGCCCAATGTCATCCCATTGGGACTGGAAAAAGAGAGCATTAAAGCCATCAATTCCTGGTGCCTTGTTGGGATTCATGTCAAAAAACGTTGTCTTGACTTCATCAGGAGAGATTGGGCCTGTCATATCAGTAGGAGCCTTGTGGGGAAGAGAAGGAAAAAGGCCAGTGGGAAGAGAGTATGTCGGGGTAGAAGGATCGGCTGTGTAATGTTTTGCAAGGAATGTCTGAGCGATTCATCTGATACAAATAAAATCCAAACTTTTACTGCCATCTTCGTCTCGGAGGGAGTTGCAATGCAGTTTCCATCTTTGGCCTATAGTGACCGCCTGGTAATATTTAGTGTTTCTGTCCCCTTGTGCTATCCATTGACATCTCGATTTTTGATGCCAGAACAGTTCCTCTTGGATGAGGACTTGTTCAAACTCATGTTGTAAATACGCCTTCAGGTCTTGCAAAGAGTCAGAGTCGTCTTCTTCTAGAGTATTTTGAATGCCCCTTAGTCAAGCCATGAGTTTCTTTTTGCTCTGAAAAATGTTGCCAAAAGTAGAGTAGTTCCACTGCAGGAGTTTGTCCGCCAGTTTCCTGAGCATACTAGAAACTTCTAGCAGATTAGGATTCCAATTGTTTTTAACAGTTTGGGCAAATTGGTCATGGGTCAATCAAGCAGATTGAAATCAGAAAGCCCGAGGGGTAGGGGAATTTGGCATAGGTTGGGTTAAAGTCACGAGGAGGGATCGATGATCAGAATTAAGGAAAGGAAAGTGAGTAATTGTCATGTTAGGGAAAGAATTCAACCAGGGATGAGAACAAAAAACGTGATCAAGTCTGACAAAAATCTGACCTCTCCTCCAGGTGAATTTGGGTCCTATGAATCCAAGATCCTGGAGGTGGCAGCATTGAATACAATCTCGGAATTGAGTGCTCACACCGGAGCGGAGTCTAGAGTTGCCTAGTTGATCTTCTCGGTCTAATTTGGCATTGAATTCCCTACCCAATAACTAAGGTTTAGTGGTAACCCGGGCAATTTGACGCAGATGTTTCCAAAAGAAATGTTGAAGTGGGTAGGTCGGACTTGCATAGATAGTCGTGAAATCGAAAGAAGTTTGCGCCCAGTTAATGTTGACATGAATAAATTGACGATGAGTTAAAAGAATCTGAATGGTAGTGTCGGTGCTCCATAAAAACCAAATGCCTCCCGAGAACCCATCAGCCTCCACTCTGAAGGATTGATTAAAACCTAATTTCCTGATAATCTTTTGTGCGTGAACTCCACTAATGCGAGGTTCTACTAGTACTACAAGGATCAGTTTACGAATTCGGATGTAATTCTTAAGAATTCGCTGGAAGGTCTTGCCTGCAGCTCCTTGGCAATTCTATATGAATATTGACATAAAAAGATCAAAGAGGAAGGAAGTTTCTATGAGGCGTGTGGGCCGACCCCGTCGTTTGACTGTCCCTCATCAAAGGAAGTTGCGGTATGCAGTGCCATCTCGTCCATTGGAGAGTCTATGACAATGGTGCCATCATTTTCCAAGGTTATTTTTGCCTGAAGATCTGGTGGCCTAGAAGGGGGCAGGAGATGTTTAGAGGTTAATGGGGAGGGAAGCACGACGTCGGCATTTAAGTCCTCCTCCATTCGACCATAGTTCATGTCTTTATTCATAGGAATGGTGAGAGAGTTGTCGTGTATAATTAGGTCGTGGTGAGAGGGTATAAAAATGGCCACATGTTTAGTGGTTGAGTTATTGGATCCTTCGGGTTTGTTACCCAATTCAGATTGGCATTAGGCTTGATTAGCTAAAATTATTTGGGTTTGGGAGGGTCTGGCTTGGGTAGATGAAGGCCCAGCCTGATGCACGCTCGGCCCACGCTGAGACACAGGCCCAATCCCGCGTTGAGCCCGGCCATTTACTTGCGCCTTAATCATCGTCAACTGCGGAGAGCCCATGTTGGGTCGAGGGGGGAGCACAATTGGAAGGTTCCTAATCACTGGGGATGGATGCGGGTTGAGGGTGGGACCTCAGTTTTAGCTAACGCCTGGTATCTCGAGCCTAGGATCTCTCTTTGTTGGTGGGTTACGTCTGTCGTGTCTTGCTATTGTGTCGTTGGAGGTACGACAGCTTCATCTCTGGACTTGAATCCAGGGGCCATAGGTGGCATTGGGATGTGTAGCTGATGTTGGAGACGTACGCAGAGCCGTTAGGGTAGCCGTTGGTTGGTGCGCTGAGGGATCGTCTGGTGTCAAAGAGACAGAAATCCAGTGAGGGCAACTCGCAATCTTGTGTCCAGTGCGCCCGCACGTAAAGCAAATCCGAGGGAGGCCTTCATACGCGACTTTAATTCGTTCTCCGTCCAATTCCACCAAAGATCGGAGAGGTGAGTTAAGGTCAATTTCTACCGCAACCCTTGCATATCTTCCTCTTTGTGTTTGTTATGTGGTTGTGTCTATGCGAATTGTACGTCCGATTAGATTTCTGAGCGCTCATAGGATAGATGGATGGTAGCGAGCAACTGATAGCTCGGGAAATCTTACCCAGGTAACCACGTGTGAGACTACGTCGGAGGATGGTCAGAAGTTAGGATTCTAGGGTTGGACGGAGAGGGCATGGTCCAGGATCACCCACGGCCCGTTCGTAAGAGCATTGAGGTAGTATTCTTCCTGTACGAAATTAACCAAAAAAAAGTCAGTCAATAATTTTCATCGGACCAGTCAATTTCCACATAGCATGAAGTCGAAGTTTGAGCATGTTGAAGCCGATGCGTCGACTCAAAAGTTTAACCACAACCGCATTTTCCCAGCGTTTGTTTAATCGCTCTTTAAGGGAGTTGGACAGTTCAATTCCCAGTCCAAGTTTGTCTTGAATCATAGAGAATAGTGATGTCTCCCTTTTCAATTTCCACAAGTTCCTCTTCTGGCCAGTCTAAAATTCCAACAGCTTCAGGGTCTTGGTTGCCGATGACTGTAACGCTGTAACTATGAGGAAGGGTAGTCACAGCAATATATAGGAGAAGGAGGCGGGTCCTCCTCCCTCTCTCGTATTCGAACTTTCTTGGCTGCGTGGCCGACGGTGTCTAGTGAGTTGAGATCATCACAGGAAGAATCCGAGCGTTGCTGTTGAGAGTGTTTTCCATTTCTTCCTTTCATTTAATGGTTCAGATTCTTTCTGCTCGTAAGGTTGTTTCAACTATGTTTTCGTTCTAAAATAACCATTTTATATCTCACCCTGCACAAAATGATATCGTACTTGAGCGGAAACACAGAGTTGGACTAGACTTACATCTCTCATGTCCTATCTACTCACCGTAAAGAATGCCTAAAACACTACCTCTGGATTCGGGACAATAAATAGGCCAACGACCCTAAATGTAATCTCTCACGTGCTACCTGACTACAATCCCTAGGCGAATGTGGAAGACCGCTATATCTGGAAATTGCACCCCCCTGTTTTGTTTGCCAGCAATACTTGCACGGAACTGTTAAGAGAAAGCGTCAGATGGCACAAACTTTTTTGGAACAAGTCTATGCAACTTATATCCTTCTTAATGTGGTTAACCATCAAGAAAGGCAACTCTTCGACGTATCCTCATCAGTTATAGAGAACAGGAAGTAATCGATAAATAGATTGCAGACACACAATCACAAAAGCAAATTAACATGATGAATCAAAGAGTTACTTTCCAGAAGCAATAGGACTACCCAGAGCTCCAACATTAACCTCCTCTTCGATTCGCCTGGAGAAGGAAAAGCCAGAACAATTGCGACTTCAGTACTAAGATGAAGCATGAGTGTTAACAGACCTACCGACATTCCTGATCAATTAAGGGAGAGCATGAATCTGCCCTATGTAATACGTGTCCAAACTCCAAAGGAGTTTTATGCCTTCACTGTTATTCAACAAAAAACTATGCAAACAGAGAGCGACGACGCTGTAATGCTTAAATACATGGAAACAAAAAGCTTAAACATAGGGTTTTTGAACTCAAGAGCTTGGTCTGTAATAAGCATAGACTCCATAAAATGTCTGCGTGAAAGTAAGCAGCAACAGGACAACAGCAGCAATAACAGAGATGATAGCCCAGGGATTGTTGAAATATCTGTGTTTCAAGGTTGCTTTCCAAGTATTCCACCTGCGATTGTGATAGTTATTTACATCAGCAGACAATTGGCTGAGGTAGTTGTCCCCAATGTCGAAAACCACCTCATGACAGAGCCTGTTGAAGAGGTCTGCAACTTCAGAATCACTTCCAAGCAAATGCTCAATTATGCCACAGGAACGGAGGTGTGCAACATCCATAGGAGAGTTTATCAAATTGTCCATGAATAACACATAAGAGGTTATATAGTTGCTGCAATCGAAATGGCACTGCTCAAATGCTATGAGGTTGAGAAAAAGTGACTTGGTACCGTCATCAATCGAGAGTCGAGGAATCCACAGGACGCCATTCTCGAATTTTATATCCCAAAATCGATCTGCCTTCCCCTTCTTGAATTTGATACCAGAATCTTTGAGCTCCGTCGCACAATAGGTCACTTGATGCTGTCTTTTATCCGCAACGTCACTATTTTGGAATAGGAGTTTAGGTTTTGATCCGCCCAACAGACTTCTCCACAAAATTTCTAGGCAATGCAGGCCTGCATCAGACGGGGGGTCAAAAGCTTTTTCTCCTAATAAGGTTTGGTGAGTTAGCATTAAGAACTTGAGAGCCAACTCGGCAACATCTTTCTGTAAATGACATTCTAACTGAAGTTTCAGAAGGCGGTCGAGAATAAAGAGAGGAAGCTGATTCTCTAACATAATCATATCTCTCTTAATTGAATTTATCGAGCCAATCCTTGCGAAAATAGGATCATTTGTAGGATAACCAAGGTTCCCGAATCCCTCATCAACAGCTCTGAAGAGTTCGAGAACAAAGCAACCATCGAGTACCATCATTTCAACAAACTCATTGCTGCTAAGAGGAATTGGCCCTTCATAACATGACCGAGCTCTCTCTTCAACCTCTCTAACAGAATCAAGATACACCTTTATGTCCTGCTTGGTACGCTCCAGGACACGGCGAAGAAAACGCCACTTGTGGCGGTCCATTTGGCGCATACGTTGCTGGTCATTGTGGTACGGTCCCAGAGACACATTGAGGGGGACAAAAGCTTTGTAATCAGCATTACGTAGGGAGAGAGGGACTTTGTAGATGCATAGGTTTGAACATGAACAAGCAGCGTCGTCTTCTCCGGCTTGTTTAAGCTTTCCTTCGATTGATATCAACCAATCAGATCCCGAGTTTTTACTTGCCTCTTCGGGGTTTTCCCCGCCACCTTTGACCACCACTTGCACTGGCTTCTGTCCGATGTTGTCATTAGTAACTCCAATCACAGCAAGCGGAGGATCTTGTGGTGTCTGCTCTTGTTTCTGCATCTCCTGAAGAGGCTGTTCTGGGAATCCAATCAATGGGATACCAGTCAGTGATTTGCGAATTTTAGACTACGGTTTCTGTAAGTTTTAGAGTAATCGGGTACCAACTCAGGAGATCCTTCAAATAAACCACTGTTGTTATTGAAGGAAACAAACTTGGTTTCCAAAGCACCCTACCCAAGATACGAAAGCACAAAGGCAATTCTTTTTCTACAGAACAAACTCTTAAATCAGAATAAGGTTCAGTCCAATATCAAGCTTCTAGATTGTTGTGTGCCGACAGTCAACATGGTCCCTTCATATTTTCTCGAATAGCTTTTAGGTGATTAGGGCCATCATTTATTGGAGCGTTAGTGACAACGAGGAAGAAAAGGATAGTGTCTTTGTTTTTTTATGATAAAGGGAATACAAGTTATTCCATTACATGTTTACTCTCGGGTGATAAATCCTAAAAGCATCTTCTAAGAAAAAAAGTATGCAACTTATAGGTGAGTACTCAAAAGAAATGACTCTTAAATCAAGTTGAATGGCAAAATTTACAAGTTAATCCGAACATCGATTACTTTTCGGGACGGCCTGCTGGTTTTTGTGGTCGTAGAAGAATCGATCCATTTTTGACCCTCATTTCTCCTGGCCCTCTTCTCCGGTACACAATGCTCTTGACTACGTCCACCAGATCCACACTACTTTGAGATGGTCCAGGGGCGCAGTGCCTGGACAGCACATGCGACACATGCAACTCATCGACTGGAGTCCTCCCGTGCCAGATTGGGTGAAACTCAACACGGATGGGACAAGTCGGACAGATCCGACATTGGCCTTCGCGGGCGGACTTATCCGGGACAGCACAGGCTCCTGGCTTGGAGGTTTCGTTCAGAACCTGGGCTGGTGTACATCTTTCACCACCGAGCTTTGGGGCGTTTTCACTGGCTTGCAACTGGCCTGGGACCTTGGACTTTCTTTGACTTTCTTTAAACATAATTAAACTTTTATAAATCTTTAAATAAATGATAATATAGAAATACATTTTTTATTTTTATTTTTATTTTAAATTTTATGTTACAATTAATCTTAGTTTAAATTAGTAGATTTATTAGTAGTTTATTACATATTAATAGATATTATTAATGCATATTTTATTTCAATAAAGTATTTTATTTTATACTATATTTTACTTATTTTTATGATTTTTACTTCTGATTTATTAGGGTTAACTAACAAAAAATCCAATCTTTTGGCAAATTTTCAATTATAACTCAAATTTTAAAAAATAACAATAAAATGTCCAAACTGTCAATTTTTTTCAATTCTAACCCAATCTTCAAAAGTGACAATAAAATGTTCAATTTTTTAATTTTTTTCAATTATATCCTGATGTTATATGTTGTTCTCACGATATCCTCAGCCCTTTGCTTTCTATTTGTTCTTCTGATGTCTCAAACTACTCTCACATTATAGCGTATTGTATCAATAAGCTCTTCGTTTTTAAGTCATTCTCTTGATGTCATTATTGGAGGGTGTTGGAGCTGGGTAATCTAAAAATCGAAGGGTGAGGCGTCGAGAGAACAAAATAAGATCAAAATATAAGGTTGTCAAGGTTGCATAATCTGATTTAGGTCATTTTTAAATAACGATATCATTTTAATTATATAATTAAACGACATTGCTTCATTGTTCTTCATTTGTTGTGTTAATTTTAGTTACGTGTATTAATGGTTAAGGTTTATAAAACACGTAGTAAATCACATCATCACACCTAATGGAAACATTAAAGTCAAACTATAATTAAAAAAAATTGAAAGTTTAAATATTTTATTGTTACTTTTTAAAACTCGGGTTATAATTGAAAAAATTGAAAGTTTAGATATTTTATTGTTACTTTTTAAAATTTGGGCTATAATTAAAATTTGATAAAAGTATGAATTTTTTGATAATTAACCTTATTTATTATATATTATTTTATAGTGATCTAATAACGATAAAAACTTAAACTTTTTTTTAACCTAAAAACATTCCCCAAAAATTATAATCTTCTTTCTTCTGATTGATCTCGCACTGTAATCCATCTGTTAAAAAGGATTTTGCAGTGACATGGCAATCCTTTGAAAGGTCTCTGTCCTTGGAGGAAATGATCATCAATTCATCATAGACGCTACATAATTGAATTCATGTGAATATAAGAAGACAATTGAGGATCAAGCAATGTCCCACGCATCATTGTGGAATAATAATACGAAAAGTTGGTCGACTTTATACTCTTTTATGCAAGTTGAAAGTTGTAATTTAACTCTTGCTACACTACGCGGGTTTTGGAAACTTCAATCTTTTCCTCAAGTCGGGCTGAGAGTCGATCGTACGACTATTTGATTGGGGTTGTGTTTTATACATTACCAGACAACAGTTTTTGGTTAAGAGCAGTCAAATATTTCCTAAAGGAATCACAAGAACCACTTGAAAGATAAGACAATCGCTGAATTGGAAAGTTAAGATGCAACAGTATCGGTTCTTGAGGCTTTGTTTGAGAATGAAAACTTATATGCAACAGACAATCAACCATATTCCAAAGGAACAGGAACAGCCTCCTGTTATCTTTCTGCATAATATCCAGAATGATAAAGAGAAGGCAGAAGACAGATGACTTCTCGAGTCTAGCAATTGTTCCTTTCTTCTTCTCTATTTCCAAGCTTATTCAATATAAACAGGTAGTCCTTGGACTGCTACGGATCAAGAAGGTACCAAGTGTAATGTAAGTTATAAAACATAGTAAAATCAAGAGATGACTGCTAATACCATCATCTGGTGCACCTGTCTCACAAATAGCTAGGCATGCTTCAAGCGCTACTGATCATGTCGATTTCAACACTTTGAACATTTTCTGAGGAGGTTCTCGCAGGGTTCTGGCTGGTCTTGATTGGGTAAGAAGCCTCCATCGCAATTCCACATTTGCCAGTGAGTGTGTTAAGTTTCTTTGCATTCTGATGTAACCATTCTCACCACATGTGTCTCCCCATGAATTCCTCACTGTCCAATAATCTACACCATCCTCTGTGCCATACCCAACAACAACCACACCGTGGTCTAGAGCTGTCCCACATTCACCGGTAAAAACACCCTGTAAAATTCGAAAGGAAATGATAAGAATCAACGAGAAAATTGAAACAAAGTCTCTTCTTCCATTGTTTAGTACAAGATAGCTTACCGACTGGTAGAATTGGAAAGCCATGCCACCAGCTTCAATGGCTACGCTGACTGGTTGATGCGATACAGCTTTCTGCAAAGCTTTCTCATCATAAGGAGTAACATCCTCGTACCCATCAATTGTAACTACTTTAGCGTTCTTCTGCAATAATCCGCAAGCCAGGAATATGTTAGAACAAGTATTCTGACTGAAAGTGCAATGCAATACAACGACTGACCTTGGCCGGGTCGCATTCGAGAGAGGCACCAAGGTAAGGATAGTCTTGTTCGGTGTCCATCCCACCGTTGTCCATGATGAACTGGAATGCATAATCCATAAGCCCTCCATCGCAACCAGCATTGTAAGTCCTGTCACAGTCTACCAGTTCTTGCTCTGATAGGGAAACCAAATCTCCTGTAACTATCTGGTTAATTCCTTCTACCGCAGATACAGTTGAGAACGCCCAGCAACTGCCTGGTACCAACAAAAACAATGTCTGTTTTAGTTCAACCCCTATGAAACTTGGGTTTCATCGATGAGAATCATTGTAACTCAGCTATGGCTGGTCTAAATTCACGGCCCAGGATGATGTCTACTGTTGACCCACCGAAAGCCCCTTGGGGTTGGGCTTTACCTAACTTGGACATCAAAGCAAATAGACGATGTACTAACTTTTCACGCGGTCTTTGTCAGAATCCAGAAAAGGACACCATGTGCTAACCGAAAGTTACAAAACTACCAGTCTAAGCAACCGTTCAGATTCCTAAAGGAAAAAGAAATATAACTACCAGTCGACAATCACTCCACCGCTTTACCACAAATCCGAATACAATTTCATGCCCATAACAAAGGATCGACACTCACCTCCGGAAATGAATTCTGGAGTGTTTTAATTTATCAAAAACTCTGAATTATCAATCCAAGAATAATAATCCATTACTTGACTTAATCCCTTTTTAAGCTGGAATAAGTGTTACGTACCGCAAGATCCTTGGTCTTTGATGGGTCCAACCGCACCCTTCACTCTCCAGTCTACGGAAGCCGGCAACTTATCGCCGGCGTTGAAAGCGTACCTTTGACTCGGGTTTTTGGACTTCATTACTCTACGTTTGTTGTCAGTTCTGGTGCCCAAGAACATGGCACGGTACTCATCGTTGGTGAGGTCAGCAAAGCGATTCAACCCAACTTTGTACGTGCGGTTCTGGGAGTTGTGCTCGTCAATGAACCTGAGATTGTTCTTAAAGATCTCAAGCCTCTCATCTTTCTCTCCAATTCTGTTGTATGTTTTACCGTTCTTTGCCAGCCACCACTGGTATATGCTCAGCACCTCCTCATCGGTCCTCCAGCCAGACGCAGATGGCTGATGTGGCTCATGGTTCTTGTTTATGTACTTATCGTAGTTAACGATGGACATGTCCAAAGCAGACCCAACAGTGAAGAAGAAGCAGAAGAAGAAAAGGGTAAGCATGGAAATTGCCATAGTTAACAAACTTGACATATGCAGGTTGTAGGAAAGATAGGCCGAGAGAAAATAAGAATGGGTTTAAGGGAAATGAGTGCGCGAGCTTTTTAAAGAGACGCAAGAGAGATCATAAGTTATGGGGTCCGTGGGTCGTCCTTGGAATTAACAAGAAAGGCTAAGACCAATCCGAGTCATCCGGTGATTAGTGTAACGTCAACTTGAGGTTTTGTGGAGCTGAGGGCCTGAGGCGGTCAGGAATTGCCACATTGAATAATGTTACAGGTTCCTAGTGGCTAGGGTCAGGCACTTCTATTAACCTACCAGTCAAGCTCGAACCATGTGCCACCTACCGTGCGTCCAATCAAACACCGTTCATGTCATTGTAGCAAAACGTTTGTCATAATAAGAAAAATATGCTAAAAGTTTACCAAATTGCTTCTCCTTATTCCTTCACCTTTAAGTGCAACTTTTCATATTTAAAAAAAATTCCCATTTTTTTATGCAAATATCTTTGCTCCCACCCAAAGAAAGGTATTCTCAGTTTCTCACAGCGTCTCCACTAAGAAAATGAGGGATAGAGAAGGAACTAGAGAAGTGAAAAGGGCAGGCATAAGTTGCCCTTATCCAACTTATTTGCCACTTCTCATAGCCGATTCATTCGTACGTCAACCTTGGCAGTTTGAAACGGAACATCTTAGTTACCCAAGAGAATGGGAACCTGGATCCTTTGCCTGCCATTAAGATGGAGAAGCTTCAAATTCACTATAAGAGACGAGCTACCTGAGATTAGATTATCAACTGTTTATCCTAGTAAGTAGACACTGCTCGTCTTGGCTGCGCTCAACTCCAACAGTAATTAACAGATTAGAAATCTTATTCAAATTCGTAATCAAGTCAATAGTGTAATAATATCTAGCAGTAACAATCTCACTAATAAGAAGAAATGTAATAATACGAAATCTTATTTTTAATTATTAAAAAGACTGCTTTCAAATCATACTCAAATCAATACGTTAAAAAATATTCAAGATTAAGTGGCTATTTGGATGAACTTATATTAGTAGAGTTTTTGTTAGTAGAACTTTTTTTAAAAAAAATTTTTAAGAAGTCAATTGACTGTTTAACTATCATTTAAAAAAGAACCTTTTTTAAAGAGCTTTATATAATAGACTGTTTAATAACATAAAAATTAAAAGTACTTTTAATTTTAACTATATTTTATTTTGTAATAAAAATTATATATGCATATAAATATTATTTAAAATATATTAAAAACAATATGCAAAGCACAATATATTAATAATTATATAATTTTAAACCATATAAAACATAGATAAAAATAAATATAACCAAACCTTTTATATAGATAGTATAAGTAAAACTAATATAAAAAATAAATATTAAAACATATAAAAAAGTAAAATAACATTATATAAATCTCAAAATAAACGTGAATATGTGTTTATGAGTATTGTACGAATTATGTATAAAACATAAAAGCAAAAATAGACTCATTAATTAATATGAAAAATTTACCTGAAAAAATTCTTTTTTGAAAAGCTATAAATTTGAACTTCTCAAAAAATTATGTTTTAGCTTCCAAAAAAGTCATTTCTATAAAAAATTATTTTTGAATTTTACAGTCAAATGTTCAGTTTTCTCAAAAACATCTTTTATGGTGAAAAAAGTACTTATTCATCTTCCAAAAGCTGACCCAAATAAGCACTAAGCCCACTCATATCCAAATTCTTATCCCTCTTCTAACTTTGGGCTGATTCAAATTTCAATCAAATTCAAAATTGACCCACTTTTTTAAAACCCAATTAGTCTGTAATCCAAACTCATACCTATTTAGGGGGTGCTTGTTTGGAGGGTTTAAGAAAAAAGATATGGGAATGGAATTAAAACTAATGCTTGGTATGGATAT
>JANVCQ010000232.1:5375159-5388707 GCA_025531925.1 Erythroxylum plowmanianum
TCCAGACAATAAGTTAGCTCATACTTTAGCTCGTCAGTCTATTTCGTTTCCTAGTTTTATGTTTTGGGATTCTATTCCGGATTGTCTTCGTTCTTTGTTTTAATGAAGTTTTTCACCTTCAAAAAAAAAAAAACCAATAACTTGATATTTACATGATAAAAATAAAAATATCATTTTTTAAAATTTTCAATTAGAGTGAAAATAACCTTTTTTCATATTTAAATCTAGTTGAAAAATCATTGGGAAGGAGAGAAGTACCATATTAATGAAATATTCCAATGATCATGTTGTGAAAGGAGTTCTTAAGGGATAGTCGTTTTGGTAGAGTGAAGGGACATAAGGTCAAAGGTTCTGTGTTCGATTTCTCCAACCTAGTATCTGGTTGACGTGATTTATAAGCTATTGCATCAATCCAAAGATTTACCTATTATATATCTAAAGGGAGAAGACTGACCCATTGTATATTTAAAGGGTAGCAGTTGCAGGTTCCTCCGTTTAATAAAATAAAAGTTATGGTAGGAAAAGAAATCTTAAATATAATAAACTTTATAAAATTCATTTAATTATACATTTTAAACTATGTCACATCGTAAATCAATCTGCCCGTAATCTATAAATTTCTAAAGAAAAAACGGCGGGTCGCTTGGTAGGATTACGGTAAATCGTAAAGTTAAAGCGTTTGTTACGCCTGACACTGTGGAACGACATGTCGTATAGCGGGAATATTTTTAAAACCGCGAAACAAGCCCTCATCCACAGGGTTTTACAACCGTTTGCGGTAGTAGTCTTTACTCATCGAGTGCGACGACGGCGACGGCGGCGATGTGCTGTTGCGTCTCCGTCTCCAAAGTCCTCTCATGAAAACCCTTCCACTCGTTTAAAAAATTGTTCAATTCCATCTCTCGCATCCACACCTTTAAATCCATAGATGGCCTCTTCACATACTCACATCTTGGCCCAAGACCTCGACGACCATCTCTGCGCCACTGCACAACCAGAAGAGGACGAGCAACAGGAGCAATCCTCTTCTCCCTTTTCAGACACAACCTCGCCGAGCGGGTACCTCAGCGGCGAGGCTAGAGTCAACCGAGCATGGGCTCATTGGACAAAGCTAGGACGGCCAAAGTTGATAGTTGCGCCGATGGTGGACAACTCGGAACTGCCGTTTCGGATGCTATGTAGAAAGTACTGTGCGGAGGCTGCTTATACTCCTATGCTGCATTCGAGGATTTTCACTGAGAACGACAAGTATCGAAGCCAGGAATTCACTACTTGTAAGGTACTAGGAATTCTGCCTGTCCAATTAGTGTTCCTAATTGATACTTGTTAAAGTTTGATGCTTTTTATAGATTTGTATGGTCTTAATTGGTTTTCTGAACCATGTGTTTGATAATCACTTTATAGTGTTTGTTGCTTAAGCCTAACGAATTAATAGTCATACCTTCAACGATACTGAAGAGTGTGTCTTAATGATGGAGAACTGTGTGAGGCAACTTACATCTATTTCTGTTATTGTGGATTACTTTTAACTTCAAGATAATTGCAGGATGACCGTCCTTTGTTTGTCCAATTTTGTGCGAATGATCCTAACACTTTGTTGGAAGCTGCCCGGAGGGTAGAACCCTTTTGTGATTATATCGACATTAATCTCGGGTAAGGATTATACCTTTCAGTTTATGCTTATCGACTTCTTTTAGATGCTGTGACGTACTAATTGATGCTTCTTGAGCATTTTAATGGGGGATTCTTTGGATGGTATGTTGTCTCTTAAATCGTTTATGGAAAGGTGAGGCTTACTTTTGCATGCCACCAGTTCTTACTGGATTTTACATATATTCCTGGTATATACCAAGTTAGCTGCACTAGGACATGGAGCAAAGGGCTTCACATTCATAAATCTTCTACGATTGTTCTCTGTCTATCTGCAATGTCATTGTTGTCGAGAGATTTATTTTGTAGCTTGAGTTTTGGTGGCGCTGCAAAGAAGAAAAGAGACTCTTTGAATTCACATTAGCATAAATTGATGTAATCCTGGCACACATACAGATAAAATGATACATAAGCTAGTCAACAGCAAAGACATCGTTCTTGAAGACAAATCAAATGTAAAACTGAACACTTTTATGGAATGAAAGTCTCAAACCAGTGATGATTGGCTTAACATGAGAGGATAATAAAATTGGAGAAAACAATGTCTATCTCTATAAGAACTTTTTAACAGTAGAACTTAGAATAGTAGTGCAGTTGAAGTCATTTACATCTTTCAAATTATTGAATTCAACTTGATAGTCTTATATTCATGCACATGATTTAAAACAAGTTCAAGTATCGATATCTTTCCTGCAAACACTGTAAAACTGAAATGTATTATGCATGAAATTGGAATGAAGAAATAGTCTTCATAGGGATCATCACATTTACAAATCATAATCCTTAGCTTTTTATTAGTGAAGAAGCTTAATTTTATCACTCTTAAGTTGACAAAAGATTTCATACTTGTTCTTTGTTACAGATTAAAAGATCATGCTTCAATACTTTCCTGAAATTGTTTTTGGCATTTATGGTTTCCATGTAGGTGTCCTCAGAGGATTGCCAAGCGTGGGAATTATGGAGCTTTCCTAATGGATAACCTTCCACTTGTGAAAGCTTTAGTTGAAAAACTAGCTACCAATCTTAATGTACCTGTTTCATGCAAAATACGTATCTTCCCAAAATTGGAGGATACAATTGCTTACGCCAAAATGCTAGAGGAAGCTGGTTGCTTGCTTTTAGCTGTTCATGGCCGAACAAGAGACGAGAAAGATGGGAAAAAAATTCGAGCTGACTGGAAGGTTATCAAAACTGTGAAAAATGCTTTAAGAATCCCAGTTCTTGCTAATGGGAACATTCGGCACATGGAAGATGTTCAGCAGTGCTTGGAAGAGACTGGTGCCGATGGGGTGCTATCAGCTGAGACTCTCCTTGAGAATCCAGCTTTGTTTGCAGGATTTAGAACTGCCGAATGGGTAGTTCATGGTGAGAAAAGCATTGAAGATGGAAATCTTGACCAGGCAGACTTACTGGTTGAATATTTGAAGCTTTGTGAAAGATACCCTGTGCCGTGGAGGATTATCCGATCTCATGTTCACAAGATGTTGGGAGATTGGTTTAGAATTCATCCTCATTTAAGAGAGAGTCTTAATGCGCAGTCCAGACTGACCTTTGAATTTCTATATAACATAATAGATCAATTTAGAGAATTGGGCGTCGAGAAGCCACTTTATTTGAAGAAGACTGTTAAAAATTTAGCAGGAGCTGCAGATGGTTCGGATTAGTGAGTTTTATCATGTCACACCTTTAATAGGGTTGCAGGTGACAATTCACAACCCATTTTAAAATACGATTCTTTGGTCATCAAATGTTTTAGTCATAATGGTGGCACATCTATTCCTCTGAAGAAGTAGAAAGCTCGTATCAGAAAAGGGTGCTGCTCAAAGACACACCACATTTTGTTTAATTCTCCCGTGATATCCTTTGCTTACACCTTTTATGTGGTGGTTGTCAATGGAGATTTATTGTGAGTTGGAAGATTATATTCAGAACGAGCCGATCTTTTGATCAGCATTAGATGTGCGTTTGATGCCATATTTATCCAATTGTATGATACAACTAAAGTGAAGGTGCAAAGTGCATTTTGGAACTCATCTTGTAGACGTATTTGCTGTTTTCTTAGGCATAAAGATAGGATATCCCCTTGATTGCCCCTTTCTTATAATTGGGCATAAGAGCTTTCTCAGTCCTACAAAGTCCTGTGTTAGATTGAGTGAAACTCGTAAGTTGGACAAAATTCAGCTTCTCTAGTTGCTTGATCTTATCAGTTTGGATCATCATAGAGCCAGTAATGGACTAATAATATCTGGAGAGTCCAAAAGAGATAAAGTAAGATCCGGACAAAGTTGCCATTAGGGTAAGTCAATCTTTCGATTTCGACCGGCACTACACGTGACCTCGGACATCATTTGCCTTCGTCCACAGACAATGTACAGTGGCTGATTCACGCCATAAGGCAAGACAAAATTTCGGCTCAAACAGTCATAAGCCTGATGTCCGAGGGTGGCAACAGCCTGTCCAAAAATTTGAGTCCAATAAAAAAATATTTAATTTAATCCGTTGACTTAAAGTAGACTTAATTTAATTTTCTTAATAAGTAATCAAATATATAAATTATCTTTGAATGAGACATAGAAGTTAAATCCTTGAATATAAAAGGAAGGGACAGGTTTGAAAAAATGAAATTTGGGATTATTTTGAAGTATGATTTAATAATTGAAAATTTATAGTATAATATGATATTAGTATCGATACTGATTAATATTAGATGTCGTTTCAGTTAATCTTTTATATTACAAATAAATCTTTTTAATTTAGTGTAATATTAATTGATTTGGGAACTAGTTAGATAAATCAGTAATCAAATTTTAGATATAATGAAATAAAAAATCAAACTAATTTATATAATTTAGGTGTGATTCTTAAAAAAATAATCAAAATTTACAAAATTAAATATTCAAATGTCGGCTTATCTCTAAATTCTAGAACCTGATAATCTTACGTACGGTTTAAATGTAGGATAGTTAATTAATGATAATTAACTAAATCACTTTACGCAACAGAAATCTACTCTATACAAGCTTTAAAAGATGTATAGATTAAACACAAAAGCTTTGAAAGATGCTTTCTGCATCTTTAAATATCATTATCAACCTTGGTAACAGATAGTAGACACAAAGCAGAAGAACTGAAGACGATGAGGCAACTGATAGGAGAAGAAGCGACGACGGACGAATAATCAATGATGGCAGCATAGAGCAGCGACAACAACAAAGAAGAGACCGGACATCGGAAGCGAAAAAACGACAATGGAGAAGCAGTAGGACGGAGAAGCGACACGACAGAGCTGAAGAAGTAGACTACGACAGGAGATGGGAGAGAGGAAGGCGAGGTACAAATGCTTCCTTCTGGGTTAGTGTTAATTTTTTTTATTATTTTAGTCCTCAAAAGTTTCATATTTACGGAACATGCCCAATATTTCATTGGTACCAAAAGTACGAGATTAGTGTATATTACGCGTCATATGTAATATGTTTGTGCGTTTGCTTAATAGTATTTCACAAGTTAATTGTATTTAAGAATTGGGAATCTTCAAAGTTATGGTATAAAAATAATTTCAGAGATAGTTTTACCTAACAAAGTCAAATTAACTTTCAATTTTAAATATTTAAACATTAAAATTAATTTTAATCTAACAAAGTCAAATATCTTTCAAGAATTAGAACTAAAAATATAATAATTATGTATGCTTTTATCAATCATCATTTCAAAAGGAATATAGTTAGAGATTATAATAGTTAGGTTATTTATCTATGTAATTAGTTTTGACATTATTTATTAATTAGACATATAAGCTATTAATTGAATTTTGACTTGGATTCAAAAAGTTATTGATGATAATCTTCTAGTTGTGATAAAGTTCTATCTCTAATTGATGTGTATCTTAGTAAGATGTGCCGGTGAATATCTTGTATGATTTTATCCATAGAAGATGTGTATCTTGTGTGGGAGTCTTGTAATCAAAAGTAGAGCGGGACTTTATTTACTTATGTGGATTGTGCATGTCTTAATTAATAATCGAAGTCTACTTCGTTGAGTATAGAATAGAGTGGTGCAGTGAGTGTGTGTGGTATTGAACAAAAAATCTCTTGTGAGGTAAAAATATATACTATGTCATGGATGTGCTCTTGGGGTGTGTGTGAGAAGAGACTGTGCAGTGAGTGCATGTGTGAAGTGAGTGCATTAATTGAAGATTGAAAATACAACGCAACTGTGGTTTGAGTGAGTTAGTAAATTGAATTCTTAAAAGACATAGATATAGTGGTATGTGTGCGTTGCTAATTTTGTGGTCAAGGTAGTGGCTGCTGAAATTTTTTTAAAAAAGATGTGGCCAATTGCAGAAAATTCAAAGGCAATAATGATTATTAATTGATTTCGTTATGGGTTGCGTATATCTTGGTTGATGAATGCGTTATTGGTACAACTGTGGCTTTGTGTTGGTATTTATGTGAATCAGCCAATTGCTATTGCGACGACTTCTAGATTTATTTCAGTGGAGTTGAACCTTTTGAAAAGTTGTTCATCTCTTTTATCTCAAGTGTATTATCGTTTTTGTTTCTAGTTATTTTAATCACTTGAGTTGTTCGTTTAATTATCTTTATTATTACATAATATGTGTAAATTCTCTATCGAGGTTAGTACGAGATGGTCGTACTATTACGAAATGGTCGTACTATTGGGTGTAAAATTCTTTCACGAAAAGTGAGGTTTAGAGATAGTATCAAGGGTTGAGTGATATCGGCTCAGTAAAACCTTGGATAAATCTATTGTATTTCGGTGAAAGTATTAAGCTGGGTGAGGGCCTAGCAGATGTAAACAAGATGTGCTAAACTGCATTACCAAATTTTCGGTGTTGATTTATTTGTTGTTCTCCTAATTTTTCTAATTTTTTGTTTGCTAGAAATGAATCGAAAAGTTTGTGAAAATATTACCCCCTTCGGTTTTTCAATTAGTATCAGAGCAAGGTCACCGATTCAGAATTTGGTAGCAAGTTGATGCAGATCTTAGTTTCACAAACATGACTACAAGAAAGAGTGCATCAATCACCAGACCACCACTATTGAATGGATCTAACTATCCTGAATGGAAATCACGGATGAAAGTCTTCATCAAAGCTCAAGATACGAGAGCTTGACATTCGGTAGTACATGGGTGTATGCATTCAATAATCACTGATGATAAAAGAAAGGCACTTGAAAAGAATCCATCTGAATGGACAAGAGCCAAAAAAGAAAGTGTACTTGAAAATTTATAAGCAATGCATGCGATATTCAGTGCTATTGATGAGGAATGCTTCTCAATGAAAAATCCTATACAAACACTTAGAGTGATAACGAATCCGGAAGTGAAAAAGAAGTTGTAAATAGTGATGCATTAGTTACTATGTACAGTAAAAGTTCAGTTACTTGTTTAACAGTAACAGAGAAGAAAGTATTGAAGACGACAAAGTGAGTAAATCGAAAAATTTTGGGAAACACGCAAACAATTCAGCTCAAAGCTTAATTTTAGATTATGACAGTGATGACAGTACTTCAAATGATAAAAGGAAGGTATTTATGAAGCCTATGAGTTAATGTACGAAAAAGGGTGAAAATATGTAGGAAGAATGAAATATTGAAGGAAGGGAATCTCTCTATGAAGAACATTATTCAAGAGTTAGAAAAGAAATTGATGTTGACGTCAGATAAACTTGGTGAAGTTAGAATGAAATTCGTAAGTACTGAAAATGGATTGAGAATGTTGAATAGAGGCACATAAAAACTAGAAAAGTTAATAGAAATTAGTAAGGTTAAAGGGGATCTTCAAGGATTGACTATAGGGGTGAGTGCTCTAAAGTGAATGAGAAGAAAAATAAAATGTCCAGATCTATCTAAGAAGAAGAAACATTGAGAAAGAATTGAAGGTTTGTACCCACGTCATTTTTGTTGAGTTATCTGGCATATAAGGCCGAGATGCTACAAAATATTACAAATGATGTTTCAAAGGGGTCAAAATTGAAAATCTAGATACTCTCCATTAAATTTTCAGCAGCAACCTATGTTACCAAAGCACACTTGGATTAGAAAAGGTCAAGTATAAGCACAAAAACGTAGTGAAGGAAAAACAAGAAATTGTATAGATTCACAGTTAGTTACTGCTTTTAAAGCAACTGGTCAGACAGAAGACAAGTCAGTTACTTCAAAAGAAGAAATCGATGACAAAGTTAATGTGATGAGGAATAAGCCCAGGTTTGAAATTCTTCGAGAGTCACAGGGACTGTGTACTTTACATTTTTGAAGTATTTTTTTGTGTTGTTAAAAAATTATCTTCTTTAGTTCTTTAGTTTTTATATTACCATTATCGTTCCATCTTTTTAATAGTTTGCATTATGATTTCTATTTGGCTCCACCGAAGACTCTTCAGCTCTCTTATTAGTGTGGATCTCTCTCTATCGGGTATCTCTCTCTCTCACTACATTGGCATCACTCATCTTTATTTGCTTGGGTTTATAAATTTGATCAGTAGTATAAAGATGGAATTGAAGTAAGTGTTATGTTGGCATGTGTATTGATTAGTGGTAAATTGTCATCTTGACATGCTTATAATTCTTCCACTGCATCTATTGTTGATTCTTATGATTATGTATTTTGATACTGTTTTGTCCTAATAGGGAGACATCAGATTATTTATGGTGAATATTCTATTCAGGGGGAGATTTTAAGGTATATGAATGACTATTCGTCTTATTTTTTAACATCTTTTTGTCCCAAGGAGGAGAAATTTGGATGATTGGATAAACTTGATGTTCTTTGGAACTTGATGTTTGATTAAGGGGGAGTATTTGTCATATGAATTGTGAATTTGATATTTATATGCCCAATTATATTATTTAGGGGGAGTTTCATATTTATGACAAACAATGTCAAAAAGGGAGAGATTGTTAGGATATATGTTATATATCTAAGTAATTAGTTTTGATATTATTTATTAATTGGACATATAAGATATTAATTAGATATTGACTTGGATTCAAAAAGGTATTGGTGATAATCTTCTGGTTGTGATATAGTTCTATCTCTAATTGATGTGTATCTTGGCAAGATATGCTGGTGAATATCATGTATGATTCTATCCATAGAAGATGTGTATCTTGTGTGGGAGTCTTGTAATGAAAAGTGGAGTGGGACTTTATTTGCTTATTCACATGTCTTAATTAATAACTGAAGTCTATCTTAGTTGAACATGAAATAGAGTGGTGCAGTGGGTGTGTGCGGCATTGAACAAGAAATCTCTTGTGTGGTAAGAGATATATGATGTGTCATGGATGTACTCTTGGGGTGTGTGTGAGAAGAGGTGGTGGAGTGAGTGCATGTGTGAAGCGGATGTGTTAATTGAAGATTGAAAATAAAACGCAGCTGTGATTTGAGTGGGTTAGTAAATTGAATTCTTAAAAGAAATAGATATGGTGGTATGGGTGCGTTGTTGATTTCGTGGCCAACGTAGTAGTTGCTGGAATTTTTTTAAAAGGTGTGGCCAAGTGCAGAAAATTCAAGGGCAACAACGATTATTAATTGATTTCCTTATGGGTTATGTATATTTTAGTTGATGAATGTGTTATCGATGCAGTTGTGGCTTCGTGTTGATGTTTATGTGAATCAATCCATTGTTGTTGCGACGACTTCCAGATTTATTTCAGTGAAGTTGAACTTTTCGGAAAATTATTTCTCTCTTTTATCTCAAGTGTATTATCGTTTTTGTTTCTAGTTATTTTAATCATTTGAATTGTTCGTTTAATTATCTTTATTATTAAACAATGTGTGTAAATCCTCTGTCGAGGTTAGTACGAGATAGTTGTACTATTGAGTGTTAAATTCTTTCATGAAAAGTGAGGTTGAGAGATAGAAGGGTTGGGTGGTGTCAACTCAGTAAAGCCTTGAGTAAATCTATTGTACTTCGGTGAAGGTATTAAGCTAGGTGAGGGTCCGCAGACGTAGACAAGATGTACCAAACTGTATTACTAAATTTTCGGTGTTGATTTTTTTTGTTCTCCTAATTTTTCTAATTTTTTGTTTGTTAGAAACTAATCGAAAAGTTTGTGAAACTTTAATAATATATTCGAAGAAGGTAAGTCATGATTCATTAGATTCTTGCAGAGAAAAGTGAATTTCTGTATATTCTTTTTATGAATGTTTCAAAATTATTATACAAACCATAGAGGGAGATCTAAGAACCTGCGTTTCCAGGCCTAAAACTTTTCAGAATAAGCATAAATAATCATGGCTGTACCTGTTTTTGAACCACTTCCATCGAGAACATAAAATATGACCAAAACAACTAGGAATTAAGATCATGAGATTGATTTTGAGGCTTGGTTGCGACAGAACTGGAAGCTGTTCTCGTCCATTTTCTCCACTACAAAATGAGCGAGCATGTTGTTGGATTCCACCATGTTTTCTCGGCACAAGAACTCATCCCCATAAATCTTCTCCACGTCTCTGTAGTAATCATGCACGAATACATGAGTCTTGGCATTGCCACCCTTTTTGCTCCTCGCCAACACGCCGGCGGTGAAGATCGGTGTCATCCTTCCGGGTCCTTCTGGTCCGTCGCCGCGAGGCCCATCGATGAGAATCACATCCCAGTCCACTTCATAGACGTGGTTGGGCAAATCATTTATCCCAAGTTTACACTCGGAGAAGAGTAAATTCTGCACAGGTTTGCATTCGTTACGTATTTGATCCTTGGCTGACTTTAAAAGGTCTCGCATTTCACTCGTTTTGGTCGTGTATTGAACGTCGAAAACATCGAACTCTGGATGCATCTGCTCGAAATATGCGGCGTAGTAGCGATTCTCTTCGACGAAAACTGTGCGCCCATTGTGGTTCAATGCTTTCCAGAGAAGGGTTTCGTGCGTCAGCCCGAAAACAAGGAAGTTGCACGGGGATGAGCATTTTCTAAGGACATCAGAGATTGGTTTGAGTTCGGCATAAGACATGTGAAAGCTGTTGTTTGATTGAGAAGCATAGTGGAGGAGGGTGTTGATAACGGTTGTTGGCAACGGTGGGGCAGTGATGGATGCGGAACCAACTGTGCCGCTCAGGGTGGTTGTTGCGGTGGAGTTTTTAGTGGACAAAGACTCTCTGGTGTAGATTAACGTGAGAAGGAAAGCAATAGTGAAGAATGAAATGAAGGCTAAAAGCCATAGGCGATTGGAGCCACCTTGTTTTTGGATATATGGGTGGAGAAGTATGAGCTTGGTGTTGCTGTTAGTGTTCTTCATTTTGTTTTCCTGCAACAGGGAGAGAGAGAGTTACAGGAAACTGAAAATAATCTACCTCTTGCAGGTCAAGATTCTGAATCTCTTGATGGAACTGAGAAAGAGGGATGGATTTAAAGATTAGGATTGCTCAAAGAAAATTCATGTGTGAAGCAACAGGGATAATATCAAAACCTGAATGTGACATCGGTCACTTCACAATCAACCTAATATAATTTTCTAGAAACGCAATCTTATTTTTTTGCATTAGTTGGTTTGGTTCACATGCTTAGATTGTTTTTATTTAAATTTCAACGGATAGAGGAAACTAATCCTATTAGATAGTCTTGGTTGTCTCGGAGCTGGTGGAGGGATTGGTAACTGGTACAATCTAGCGACCCAATAGCTAATTACAAGCCAGAGGTCCTTTTTCCTTGTCCATTGTTGTTTTAGTTCTCAAGGAACCTCTTTTAATATGGAAAAACATGCCATTTCTTAAATAAGTAGTTAAGTATGAGAGGGACAAATGACCTGCCATGGAATATGATTCTAAAGCAAATTATTATCTATACAAAATGAAAGAAGATTAGGCAGTTTACAAGTCAATATCGGTGGTTATATTTGTCGTAATGATTTGGAACTTTCACTGGATATATTAGACTTGATCAACCTAAGTTCATATGTCAGCAGGTTTGGTAGAAGCTGGAGGCAAATGTAATCTATATAGAGCATCCTGGTCTTGAGAATGCACTCCTCGAAAGTCTGGTCCAATCCTTGATATTATGACTTAAATGTGACAAAAGCTCTGGTTTCAGAGGAAATAATAGTTCCGTAGTTGTGATTGATGACGAAATGATAAACTGACGCAATGTCATAAACTTCCTGAATTGAATTGTATTCTTTGACAATATTCTTTTTCTTAGACTGAGATAAATAGTGTCGATCCTGTTCATTCCTTGCCACTGATAATCCACAAAACTATTGACAGGTTTCAGTATCTATCTAGCTCGTATCTAATGGAATTTTTAAATTTCTTATTGAACAATAATTAATTACGAATTTTTATAAAATTAAGGTTAACAAATTTTAATTTGATCCAGATTATATATATAATAAATGTGATGAGAATCACGTTTACTCCACCAACCAACACTTAGAAACATCAAACAATAGTAAAAAAAATGAAGAACATAAGGTGTTTGAGAAGAGGTGTCCGAAGATGTCGAAGAAGAAAGAGAAATAAGCTCTCAAAAGTTCTGATCAAACAGAAACTAAATGACTAAGTTTAAGACACACACATGTGAGACAACTTCAAAAGAGTAAGTCAGAAGCATCTGAATTTAATACACGGTCGTTTTCAATACAAGTCAGAAGCCTCAATATAAAACGCAGCTTCAAATAAGATAATACGTGGACCAGGAGCAGAAGTTTTGGCAACTCATGTGAGAGGCACATGTCTCCTATCTCATTCATGCAGGATCATTCGAGAGACTATTCCTTCAACACCTATAAAAGAACATATTATAGGCATTAGAGCAGATACAAGAGAAAAAATATAGAGACTTCATTGTTCACATTATATTCAATCATCTGAGAGTGTAAGAATTAAGAGTAAGGCTTGAGAGTTGCTAAAGTACTGACCTGTGAGTACTAAGAAGAGTGTGAGACTCTTTGCAAGTGTTCTAGAAGAACACTCATTCTCTTGTAACTTGCTCATTTTTCTTCATACTAGTTGAAACCACAATATTAAGAACCTTGGATGTAGATAACATTGAAGCTATCGAACCAAGTAATTATGGTGTTCTTTAATATTTCTACAATTTATATAACCTACAAATATAACATTCTTTATCAGTATTTAAAGGTTTAAAGCAACAATATAGCACAAATATCCTAATAAAAGTGGTATCAGAGTATTCAGAAACCTCCTAGGGCATTTCTTGACTACTGGAAGCACAAAAAATTTTCTAGAACTTTTTGTAAGTAAAAGTCTTTTTTTTCTTCTTTAAACTACAGTCACAATGGTAAGAAAAAAAATGGATGTATTTACTGGAAAAGAAGACTTCACCATCTGGAAACACCAAATGCAAGCTCTTCTTGAGTCCTATGAGTGTTATGGGGCTACTGAAGATCAGTATGATGTTGAGATTGATCCAGTAAAGAGACTTAGAATGCAAACACTTGCACACTACAAGTTAATGCTTCACTTATTACCAACTGTGATAAGAAAAGTGCAGAATTGTAACACTACACAGAAGCTATGGCTTAAACTTGATGGAATTTATGCAAAGAGATGTCTTCCTAACAAGATGACACTTCTCCACAATCTTGCTAACTATAAGATGAATACCTCTGTCTCTTTAAATGAAAACCTAGACTATTTCTTTAAGTTAGTACAAGACTTAGAAGCTACAAATAAAAAGATTTCTGAGGAACATCAAGCTATAGTGATTCTAAAGGCTTTACTTTCTGAATTTAATGCATTCAAGAAGGTAATTAAGCATGAGAGTGGAGAATCCCTCACTGTCAAAAGGGCACTACACTCACTAATGGAAGAAATAGTGGATATTAATCCATTAAAGAAAGAGGCAGAAGTAATGTTTGTAGAAAACAATTATGAAAAGAAATCACATAAGAAAAATAGCAAGAAAGGAAAGTGGCAG
>JANVCQ010000232.1:5401065-5428528 GCA_025531925.1 Erythroxylum plowmanianum
GTCAGAGTAGAAATTGGTTGTTTGTTTAGAAATGTATAGTGAATTGAATTGCCATCCATGTTAGAGTTTGGTCTGATCATTTATTTTATATGAAGTGAGTGATCTGGTTGATTAAGATGTGAGATTGTACATTACATAGATAGAAAATTATTTCCATCCCTTATGTTAAATGGTATAAATAAAAAATAATATTTATCACTTAAAATTTCAAGTAATAATCAGTCAAAGGATGTAAAAGTGTTGAACTAGTATCTGGATTCACTGGTTTATACAAATTATTTTGGAGTTTGAATATTCACTTCAACAAAGTTCAAATCTCAATGTTTTAGTCTGAGTAATTGGCAGAGCAAAACTATGGTGGGTAGACTATGAGCAAACAAGAAGGTGTTCTAATTATGGCAGAGCAAAGATATGGTGGCCAAACGGGAGGGTACTTGGATTGTGGCAAACGTTAGGGAAAATGGGGGCATATGAGAGGAGACACTTAGTTTAGGATTTTGTTTAAAGTTACATTATCTACAGTACTATTTGATTTAAGTTTAGTAATATTTGACATGGACTTCCTTTGAAACTTGGCATGCCATGTGTAATTCAAGATAATTGACATGACTTGCTACTTTAACTTTATTAACAGATGTTACATCACCTTCGTTAACAGAGACTAACATTAGATTATTTATGAAAAAATTGAAAGTTTAGGTATTTTATCCTCACTTTTTAAACTTCGAGCTATAATTGTAAAATTGTGCAAAGTTTGAGATTTTTTTGGTAAATAACCCTAAAATGAATGAAAACTTAGGTAAAATTTCTTAAACAAGGACCTAACTGAAGTGGCTTAGACAAAAGACCTAAGTGAGGTTGCTGAAGAAAAGATCTAAGTGGGGTGACTTATATAAAAGACTTAAGTGAAGCGACATACGCAAATTTTCTTAACAATGACCTAAGTGAGGTGACTTAGGCAAAAAGACCTAAATGAGGTGACTTAGGCAAATTTTCTTAAATAAAGACCTGAGTGAGATGGCTTACGTAAAAGATTTATGTGGGATGACTTAAGCAAATTTTCTTAAATAAGTACCTGAGTGAGGTGGCTTAAGCAAAAGAACTAAGTGAGGTGACTTAGGCAAAATTTTCTTAAATAAAGACCTTAGTGAGGTGACTTAGGCAAAAGACCTAGGTGAGGTGGCTTAGGCAACAAAATAAGGATCTCTAAGTTAACGAGAGTAAATGGAAATGAATTAAAACTTAATGAAGTTCATGTGTAATAAAATTGAACTACATGGGTGCTTCATGTTTGATATAATGTTGTTTATTTAAGGAAAATATATCTTATTAAGAGGTTAATGATTGTGGTAATTGTTGAACTTCTGCTTTAACAACTATGGTGATGATTGATTCAAGAATAGATGTCTTGCTTAAACTTTGATGTGATATGTGACAATCAAACGCATTCCTTGATATGGGTGATGTTTAGGTTGGAGTGTCGTTGATACATAGGTAGGCACGGTTTTGTGTGAATGTAGGTAATGAACTTACTATTTGTTTTTATAAACCAAAATGGTTTTCAAATTAAAATAAATTTTCTGATGCATAACCACTCATAGATAAAAATGATATTCCCTCACTAAATGTAATATTCATGTTTTCATTATTTTTCCCTCCCCCAAGGAAAAGAGGATATTGAGTCGACTGGCTATCAGTAACAGCAGTGAGTGTGAATAAGGTCTCAGCAAGATTGACCAAAGTTGTCTAATTAATATCATTTTTCTCATGTATTTGGAATATTATGTCTTTAGAAATCAGATTGGGGGCCATTAGTGTGATAATGAACTTGTAATTTGAAATTATTATTATTATGGTTAAGTAGAATTTGAACTTATGTAGTGAATGATGATGGGAATACACTTAAACTATTACGATGAATGAATAATTTATGCCTATTTATACTTAAAATATCTTGTTAAGTTAATGGTGACTAAATGGATAAAATGTATAAACAAGTTAAGTCATGTGCTCTCGTTGGGTTATCTTGGCACCCCAGTGTCAGGTAACACTACATGGTTCATCCTAAGCCTTATTAAGGTAGGGGTTTGGCATCTTCTAATGCTGAAACTTGTATCTTATTAAAGGAATTATACTCTATGAGATATACAAGAGTAGTGAGAGTGAGGGAATACATAATTAGGATGGTCCACCTTTAAAGCAACTTAAAGGTGTTAAATATTTACATTCCTTATGCTTGTATTGTTCACTAAGCTCTGAATGCAACCCTATCAGAGTTTGGTATTTTAGTTACAACTTACAATTCTTAAGATGAAGCTTGGAACATAAATTCACTAATCACTCATTGTGTTATTAAGGAAGAAAAGTTGAAAACACCATTCAAACAACTTTAATAGTGACCAAAGGGAAGGCAAAGGTAAAGCCCTATAAATTTAAAGGAAAAAACTTAAATTTCCTCTACATATAAATGTTAGCCAATCCAGTGCTATCCTATAGATGTGGTAAAGATTATGAGTATAAGGTGTTTCTTCTTTAAGAAAAATGGACATAATAAGATGGAGTGCCAAAAAAATAAAACCTGGAAAGAAAGGCAAATGTTATAAAGTAGTTGCTTGGCTTGTATGATATATGAGTCTAATATTGATATAGCCACATCAAGTTCTTAGTGGCTAGATAGTGGAGCCTCTACTCATATTGCTTCCACGATGCAAGAATTCATACAAAAGAGAAAGTAGAATAGAAAGGAAGAAAAATCAATGGTAGGTAATTACGAAGAATTTGATGTAGTCTTTGTAGGGGATTTTTGTTTGAAGCTTAATACAAAGTTCAAACTTGAATTATATAACAAATTTTATATATTGTCTTTTATACAAACTTTGATTTCTGTATCTATTTTGGATAAAGAAGGTTATATTTTGGTAATTGAAAACTCAGTTGTAAAGTTATATTTCAACGAACAACTTATTCGTACTGTCTTCTTGTCATATAGTTTATATAGAATGTGCCTTATCCATAATGAGATATATGATTCTTCGTATATTGCTGAACATGTTACTAGAAAGAAACTCGTGATAAAGGAAAAGTCATACATGTCATAACTTAAGAGATTAGGCTATATTTCCATAGATATATTTGAGAGATTTATAAAGGATAACATTATTCGAACTTTTGATTATAATGAATAGGAAACATATGTTTATTATTATAGGGAAAGTTGACTAAAATAAAGAAAAATGAGTCAACTCGTGCTTCTGACCTATTAGAACTCATACATAATGACATATGTGGCTCCTATACAACTACAATATGTAATTCAAGATACTTTCTGACATTTATTGGTGATATTCTCGTCATAGTTTTGTGTCCTTATTTAAAAAAAAGGTTGAAGTTCTTAATAAATTTAAGATATTTAAGATTGAAATTGAGAACTAATTAAAAAATCAATCAAGATTGTCATATCGGGTTGTGAAAGAGAATATTATGAAAATGAGGTTTTTAATAAAAAAATTCCATTTGCCAAAAAATTGGAATTGTATGAAATATTGACTCAATTCATATGCTAAGCAATCTTGAGTAAAATAGTATAACCAAAAGGTGAAACCGCACCTTAACGGATTTGATAAGATCAATGTACAGCATAACTAACCTACATGATTACCTTTGGGGAGAAACTATAAATATTGCCTTATACATACTTAATAGGGTCTCAAGTAACTTAACATTAAAAACACCTTTTAAAATATAGAAAGAGTAGAAACCTATCCTCACTCATCTTCATATATGGGGATGTCTTACTGAAGTGAGCTTATATAATTCTTATAAAGATAAACTACGTTCTCGATCCTATCATTATTACTTTTATAGGATATTTATACTACTCTAAATGATACAGATTTTATCATATAGATGGAGGATTCAAAATAGTGGAGCCACATATAGCCAAATTTCTTAAATATAATGTCTATGATGAGGGTAGTTCGGGTCTTCTTGATGAGGGTGATGCTTCCCATATATTAGATGATAGAAGAATGGATACTATAGTTATATACTATCCATCAATTACTTAGCTAGAGCAAGAGGATCTAAGTTTAAATACTATACCAATATTGGGAGATGAACCCATGTACATACCAAAGTTCCTAAAGTACTAGAACATACTTAACCAGTTCAATTAAGAAGATCCACTCGAGTGAGGAGACCTACAATATCATCTGACTACATAATCTATTTGCTTGAGCAAGATTATGATATTGGACATAGGGTTAATCTAGTTACTTTTATAGTAATTATTTTTAGATCTTGTGTGGATTTATGGTGGGATGCTATGAGAGATGAGATGTAATCCATGAAGCATAATCAGATATAGGAGCTTGTAGATTTACCTCCTAACTATAATCATGTTAATTTGTAAACGGATTCACAAAACCAAAAAATACTTCCAAGGTTAAGTTGAGTGGTTTAAAAGTTAGTTAATTGTCAGAGAGTTCACTCAAAGAGAAGAGATTGACTTTAATAATATCACCTTTTCTCCAGTATCCTCTAAAGAAACAATTAAAGCGATTATAGAAATTATAGCTTATTATGATATCAAGCTACATTAGATGGATATTAAGATTGTTTTCCTGAATGGAGACTTTTATGAAGAGGTTTATATGGAAAAACCTGAAGTATTTCAGGATCAAAAAAAAGTTGGTACAATTTGCAAATTGAGAAAACCTATATATGGTTTAAAATAAGCTTCCAGACAATGGTACCTAAAGTTTAATGAGGTTGTTATCTTATTTGACTTTGTAAAAATAAAGCTGAAAGATGGCTATATTACAAGGTAAGAGGGAGAAAAGTTATTTTTCTACTTTTATATATATATGATATCTTGTTCACATCAAAAAACTTGATCATGTTAAATGAGGTTAAACAACTTTTGGCCAAGTATTTTGACATGAAGGACTTTGGTGAAATATCTTTTATCCTAGGTATTCAGATTCAACGGGACAGATCTTAAAAACTTGTTAAATCTCTCGCAGAGAGAATACATTGAGCGAGTACTACAAAGATTTAATATGACTGATTATAAACTTGTTGTAGCACCTATCTCTAATGGTAAAAGATTATTTTTTGCATAATGTCCAAAGATAGAGATAAGAGGCTACAAAAAATGTTCCTTATTATAGTGTAGTTGGTAGCCCAATGTATACCCAAGTATGTTAGACCAAACATTGCATATTGTTGGACTGTTAAGTGGGTATTTAGCTAGCTCAGGAATAGACTAATGGAATGCAGTTAAATGAGTTTTGAGATATCTTAAAGAAACTGAGGATTATATGTTGACATTCAAGAAAGTCAACAATTTGGACCTTATTGGCTAACAGATCCAAATTTGCTATGTGTTCGAATGATAAAAGGTCCATATCAAAGTATATTTTGCTAGCAGATGGTGTTGTATTGTGTAAGAGTGTAAAGCATACATTGGTAACTTCCTCGACTATATATGTAGAGTTTGTAGCGTGTTATGGGATTACTTCACAGGCAATTTGACTTATGAACTTGATTTTTGAGTTATTTGTAGTTGACTTAGTTGCTGGGCCCCGATTATACTATGATAATCTTTCTATTGTACTGTTCAATAACAACAATAAGAATATGACAAGGTCTAAGCATTTAGAGGTCAAGTATTTGTCCACAAAGGAAATAGCGCACAAGGGTGACATTAAGGTAGAGGTATCAAGACGGAGGACATGTTGGTTGATCCACTAACTAAAGCACTTCACCCAATTATTTTTAGAGACATGTATATAGTATAGGTTTATTGAGGTCATTAGACATTGTTAATTAAGGATCATTGTATTTACTCTTAATATATTTGTATAGATTTCATGTATTATGAGCGCGCGCGCTCGCACACATATTAATAATCATCATTTTTTCTTTTCCATACAGCTTGTTGTATATTGTCATGATACAAATGAAAGTTCAAATATTTGTGTCGATATTAAACATTTTAATGGTCCCTCAGCATATATAAAGATTGATCTTGATCCTATGTCTTAATGATACTTATAACTACTTTGATAAATCTATGGATTTATAAGACATACGCCCGTAAAGGTTTTTTCTTATTCCATTTAACATCCAGTTAGCGAAAACAAAAATTTCTATTACAGTATAGCATAAAGTTCTGAAAAATGAGGCCAATAAATGAAACAATGATAAATTTCAAATCATATGTGTAATTGTACTGAATTTGTGTGGCATACGACACATGCATTGAATATTTTTCGGTATCAAAAGCATTACAGGACTAAATGATGAACTTTCATTATCTTTGGATCAAATGTTTTAAATTGGTTGACCATTACATTAACTTTCTTAGCCACTCTACTATTTCTTATTTTCATTAATTAATATTTTTCCAAGGGGGAGAATGTTATAATTTTTAAAATTTCTATTGGACAATTATTAATTATGAGTTTTATAACATTAAGGATAAGAAAATTGATTTTGATTCGAATTAAAGATAATAAAAAACTCAATAAAACATCTAACTAAATGAGCTGAAATTCAGTGAAAAAATAGACCATAATTAGTATGGACCGATTATATATTGGGCATGTAATGACAAGACTCAATAAAGTTATTCTAAATAACTGCTAAAGTCTCCTCTTGCCTGCTTAAGTTTGTTTATTAGCGAACAGTTTTTATGAACCTTTAAGAGATCCACACTGATTGTCAAAGGCGTAGAAAGATATTAACTGCATGAGTTATACAACTTTCGTAAAGGTCGATCGAAAATTTTAGCATCTTGTTCATACATCGATCAATTTGTTCATCGAGAAATAGATAACAAAACAGGTAATTTTTTGCATGTTTTCTGATTATACAAATTCATGGTTAATCTTGGGCCAATAATTAAGTTTCGTGTTATGTTTAACAGCATCTACTCATGGCAACTTGAAATCTTTCGATGTTCTCCTTGAAACTGTTTTGAAGACATCAGTAGGATTATTGCCTTGCCATCTTTGCAGATGATTCTTCAGGTGAAGGTCCTGATTCTCCAGCTTATAGAGCTCCTGAAACTCGCAACTTGTGACTGCTTACTAATAGGTTGAACTAGGTCAGAGCGGTGAGAGAAGGCTATGCTGCAGAAGATAACCAACTTGACATGTTCACTCACGTTGCCCGTGTCTGCAGCTGAAATCACCAGAGCAGAGGCCAAGAATGTGGCAAATTCTGGATGAATGGACAGGTTCACGTTGTGCAAGACAAAAGTTTAGAAGGGATGATCAAGACTTATGTGTAGAGGAATGCGCTTCAGAGGCTAATTGAAATACCGGATGCCGCCATTTTATGACATGTATCAGGATTTGGTAGAGCTGTCCTTACACCAGTGATCTTTGTATCAAGATCAGCTTCTGGTTTTCCGTTGAGTAGGAATTTTATATGATATAGAGTAAGCCACCAGTGCATTCTGGTTTATTGAAGTCTAACAAGAGAAATGAATATGAACAAAGAGATTGGAAATATAATTACACAAGCTTGAATTTTGCTGAATATTTTCTTCTCAGACATCTCTTATAGCAATAAATCAATAAATCAACAGGTAGATAACCTCCAATATGTGGTTCAATTGCGATCCAAATTTACGTATTTGCTCAGTCATTCAATTCTTCGTCCATTCCTCAGTAATTCTGGGAGCCAATCAGTATCAGCAAAGCCATTACAACTCAGCACCATTACCCAGAAAGATTATCCTCCTCCATCATAGCAAGACCGTGGCTTACACGCCTGCATTCGTGAAAAGAAACATGTTGAACTCATAATAGTGCATTTAGAAAAGGTCTAGTTGAAGACAGTTGAGCAATTACAAAAGATGACAAAAGTTTCCGGCAAAATTTACAAGCCTATTAAGAAAAGATGTGCTAGTATCATGAGTATCTCTGAAACAAGCGTAAGAAATTAATTCAAAGAAAGGGGCTTGAATCAACATCCACAACATCAATGAAATAAGATGCGTAAACGAATGTGTTAAGGTCATTACTTAAGCTGCTGAAATACAACTGAAAATGGTAGATGCCGTTCTATGAAGTCTTCAGTAGTTCAAAGCTACTCTTGTTGCATAGCATTTGCACTTAACAAATTTTCATCAACCAATGAATGCCAAAGGATGAGATTTTGAGTGGCCATAAAAATGCCCCTGATTCCATGAGCCAAAAAGTAAAAGTTCCTATGTCTTAGGGAACCATGGACCAAAGTAAAAACAATGTATTACCTTGATCAGGCCTTGTTTGCACTCAGCCATGCCCCAGATGACAAAAGGTGCAATCAATTGAGTGTCAGTAAGAGAATGCAAGTAAACATGACATCGTTAGACCAAATCTCCAACAGCCTGCAAACGAGGCCTAGACCGAATGATTGTCTCATCACTATGTTTGATCCATTCTGAGAGCTTCCAAGGCTTCTGCCACTTCCATTTGAACTGAAGCAGCCACTGATGATGGCTTCTCTTCCATCTCCAAAGTTTTCCAGTTTGCCCAACAGCCAACAGCTTTGTCGATGATAACTGTCCAACTGGTATCCTCTGCACTCATGCAATTTCACCAGTGTTCATTATGGAAAAAACAGAGCTTTATAGACTGTCAGAAGAACAAGAAGTACCTTTCTCGTCTCGTCTAGAAATGCCACAGATTCTCTGACAGATCCATTAACAATCCCAGGAGTAAATTTCAGCTGTTTTGGTGCTGGAAGGGAAATTGGAGACAGAGGACCGCTCATATCATCCACATAGTGTTTAGAGGAAGCGCGCAAGTTACCCTGATGATTTTGATTCAGAGCTGTAAGAACTAAGAACAATATATTTCTATCTCCTAATTTTGCTAATAGGTCCTACTAGAATTTCTTGTTTCCTGTTTTCAAGTTACTGGGCTAAAATATTTCAAGGTCCTCCAATAGCCGTCCCTAATATCTCAACCCTAATGGATCAAAGCATCCAATGTCTATTATATGATTGGATATCGAAATACTATGCGCCATTTTAGAAGCAAAAAATGCAGATATGAAGCAAAAGTGTGACGAACAATGATAATTTCAGGCTTAGATATCCTTATTCTCACCGAATATGATGTAGCTAAAGCAATAGCAACAGCTTGTTCCCTCATCTTTTGCTCCTTTACAAGTCCTTTCCTTTGAACTTCACTTTGTTGTAGCAGACTTACAAGCTCATTTAGTTGATCTTTCAGATCCTTAATTTCCATTTCTTTTTCCAACAACTGGCACCTGTTGACGAATAAAAACTGCTATCAGACACTTCCCAAAAAAAATCAGAATATCCTTTAGATTACAGAGAAGTACCCATAGATGTATAAACTAAATCCCAATTAATGTGAAGGGAGTTATCCTTGCAACAAAAAGGAAATGGCAACTTCACTTTTTAGTGTTCTATACTGGCATGCAGATTAAACTACTACATTTGGCTGCACAGTTTTTAGTGTTCCATACCGGCATTTAGATTAAACTTCTACATTTGGCTGCTTCCAAAAGAACTACCAAATGCCAATAAATGAATGATAATATTTTAGAATTCGTTGGGTTACTTTGCTTCTGCAGTAGCAGTAAACATATGTTGAACCAGGTTCTTAGCTTCTCCCATTGAGCGCAACTGACTCCACTGTCCACGACTGATGAATGAACGATCTCTTTCTTCTGCCTCTGATAGTTGTGAAGCCATTGTCAAGATTGCATTTGAACATGTGGTCAGCATGCTCTCCAGTGAGGCAATTCTTGCCTTCCTTCTTGGTGGTGACATCAAGGAAAGTCTAAAATGGGTTGAAAGAAAGAACTGTTAATAACCCAAAAAAATAAAGAACAAATTTATTTGCTAATGTTACATGAACTCCATTTGAAACGTTAAACTTAAATTACTAAATGTAAGGCATTTGAACCCTTCGATCATGTAATGGTTGTATAGATCAAGACATGGAGTCGGAAGGAATTATAACAATCTTATACCTTGATTCCCCATTCTTGCCAATCATAGTACAGTATACATCTTGGGAACTTTGATCCTCTTGTCTTAACAAGTTTAACTCCTCCATTAGTGCAGCTTGCCTGTACAAGGACTGCAGTTAATAGAAAAGCACAAGCATGTGAAGCATAGAAGAAAAGAAAAGGTTCAGATTCTGTACTCTTGCTTATGCTTCTCATGTTGACAACGCACCCTGTGCACATTCACCCTTATTTCCAGCTCATGGTCAAGCCACCTTTGAAAAGATTTTTCATTTCCCTGAAGGAAAACTCAAAGTTAAAACTCTCCTGAAATTTACTTCATAGAATTTTATACCACTAACTATTTCTTTTAGAAGTCAGTCACCCTTATGCAAGACTTGATTTCATCTCAGTGGAGACTATAATGTCGTTAAGAAGGATACAAAAGACCTTCAATGTTAACAAATTCATCGTGTTAAATTTCAGTGAAGTGTTAAAAGCCGAAATAATGGAATCGGAACTTAAACAACCCAACTACTGTTCTAAGTTTCTACCAACTCTGGACAAACTCATTACCCTACTAGGAATAACTCATTACCTGGCCAGTCAATACAGGTCCACTGTGATTAACTGCAAGATAAAACAAGCCTGTTAAGTTCTCATAATCAATCACTAAAGACTTCCAATGTAAGGGGAAAACTGTTTTACCCAAGTTCTCCTGTGCAGGAGTCTTGCGAGCTTCCAACAACTCCTTTAGTCTTTTAGTAACTATAGCTGCCTCTTCTGTCTTCCTTTGAAGAACCTGGATTACAAGAGAGACAGCCTCTTGAAACCATAAAATGTGAGAAACAAAGAGACAAATCCAAGATAGTTAAAGCATATGATGGGGCAGGTTTTTGTCCTTTGAAAGATAGCGCGAATATGGTTAATGATGCATTAGTCTACGGTACCTTCTATGTTGAGTTTCTAGCATGCATGCAGGAGACTCGTAACGTTTATGTGTTAAGATGGCATTTCTTATAGTGCTGGATCTTCCCTGTAATGCAATTCCATGAATAAACTTTTTCATCAATGGTTTTAAATTTTTATTTTATTTTATTTCATTTTGCATTTTTCTGGCTGCTCCTTGAGCTTCTTTCAGTCATTTTGTTTTTCTGCAATAGCTATCAACTTAGGACTAGACTGTACTAACTAATGTTGTAGCTGCATGAATTCCGCACATAGATGGAATACTGATAACGGTTATTATTGTGGATATATATTCAGTATATATATACTATCGCGATTAAGTTCAACTAGTTACTTCTAGCACAATAAGTCAAGTTACAGGATAGACCATACATCATTTTCTTCAGACTCTGACTTAGAGCTGTGCATACTTATAAACCTATTCAATCTGTTCCAGTAATTTCTAAAACCCTCCAAGGCCTACAACAAGTTGGCAGTAGAAGCAGACCAAATAAAATGACAGTAGAAAGCTAGACGACAAACAGAAGACAGAAAAGATCAATGGATATGCAAAGTGAGGTAAATTGCGATGGCCAATAATTTTCTCACCATTTTCTGGCGTTGATGCAGGACCTCTAGTTTATGGCGTTCATACTCATTTCTTCTACCCTCCTTCCTCAGCTGTTAGAAAAAAGAAGCAAATGGTCTGGACTAAGGTTGAAATTCATAACCAAAATGGCAACGCTGTATAGTAACGACAGTAAAACATGTTGAGAACAAAACCCCTAATAATACAATCACAGCAACCAGGAGATGGGATAAATGTATTAAGCAGGTAGCATTGTTGTTTAAACTATTGATAAGCAGGTAAGTTTCTCATTCAGATTTTCTAGTAACGCAGGTTTACAAGTACCAAATGCAAATAAGTTTCTTCAAAGTAGTCATTCTTAAATACCTTACAGTTGAAGTCCCTTGAGAAGCCAATTTACAAAAAATCATAGTGAATGGACACAATACATCATTCAACATGATGTATCGAAGAAAGTCAATTGGTGTCTTATGTGGAAAGCAAAGCACCTGTAGCAATTCTTTCTCTTGTGAGGCCTTCCACTGTCGAAATTGTTCTGCCTCTTGTTTCATCTTATTCTGCAGCTGGACCTGAAATATGAATGTGACAAGAGCAACAATTTAGAAGGTGTAGGATTTGGACTATTTCTAAAGAAAAGATTAAAAAAAAAATCAACCTTCTGAGACTTAATATACTGTATTTCAACTTGCAACTTCTTTGCTGCTTCTTCACTTCGTTGTTTTTGCTTCAAAAGCTCAAACTGAGACTCTTGTTTCTTCTTAAGATCTAAAATCTGAATTACATGATGATAAAATCAAGTTCAAACTCTGTTCCAACTAAATGGTAATAATGAGATAATAGTAGTGCAAAAGGTGACCTGTGTTTCAAGTGCTTTTAGTTTATGTTCATGAGTATCTCGTGGTTTCTGTGTGTGTCCATCAGAATTAGCACCAAGGCTTTCAATTTCAGCCAACAGATGGTCCCTCTCTTGCTGAAGATAATTCACTTTATATCAACCATGATAATGAATTCATTGGAAACTAACAAACTTCCACTTATCTTTAATTTTACCTGCACAATTCTTTTCTCTTCCTCAAGTTCCACAATTTTCTTCCTAAAGTGCTTCTCCAAAGCTTCACTCTCAACCCGTCCAAAAAGTTTCATCTCACACTGCTCAATAAATAACGTAAAATGAATTGGAAATAACAAAAAGATAAGATAAGAGAGAGCAAGAGAGAGATCTAAAACCTAGCACCCTGGAGAAACGTAATAATAAATCCATAACTTCAGACAAGAGAATGTTTAAAATGATCAGTGACTTCGTTTTTCAATGGTGAATTTTTTATGTTTTTGCTACTTAGGAATTAAGGATGATTCTAAGAGCCAAATAAGCCAGCTGACGTGCACTAAAACTTTTGCACGTTCCAAAAACTAGTTTACGTGCATCTTCAGCAATGGTTAAGAGTACCACCATTCAGAAATTGTAATAAAAATATTGGACTTAACGGCCTACCTAGTTGAGGGAAATTTGAGATTGACATTCAGAGCTGGAATAGCAGCACTGATAACTTTCAACTGGCATGCAACAAATACCAGTAGTATTCATGTCATCAAGGGCTATTTCCAAAAGATACCATGCAAACTGAGAAATTCTCTAAGCAATTTGTAATTATGTTTTGATATTTCTTACAAAAACCTTAATCTACTTATGACCAAGTACACCTTATTCGTCAGTGACCAAGTAGGATGAGCATAGTACATCGCTGCATTGATTCTCAATCTTTTGACTGACTAACTTGTTTACTGAACCAATCAATAAATGCATCATAGAAAATAAGGCCATGAATTAACCTCTTTTTGCACCAAACGTTTGTTTAGCTCATTTAATTGTTTATCCATAGCATTCTGCATAAGAGCATGTTCCCACTCTTCTTCTGCATCATAAATTTCTCCAGAACTTTCACCTGGCAAAAAATATACAGCATGTTATCAGACAAATGTTCAAAGGAAAAAAGCAAGTTGTTTGATGAAATATTTGCAATGAACTGGTGGAGAAGGATGGGGAGGGCACAAGCAGTCATCAAATTGAATTGTGCAGACTTGTGCATTCATGACCACCCTTCCCCATACCCCAGGGATATATATTGTAGGAGCATGTATGTGAAAAGTATATATATATGAAAGCAGATACTAATCGTGTCAAGAAAAAGAAAAGGGCATGCAGTTTATACATGTTATATGCTCATGATTGGGATACTGTAGACACATGCATAATTTACCTGATGTGGGTTCATCCATTTGATAATCGGATGAGTCCATACTCTGAAAATCCCTCTTATGGCCATCAGATTTTGCAGAAGAAGAGTAGCCCTCCTGAAGGAGAAAACCAAAAGGCACGTCAATGATTCCAGAAATTGAAGTTTATCATGTCAACTGTATTAGATGAATGTAATTGAAGACACTGTACCAAAACTAAAGGAAACAATTTGCAGCCCTACCCACAGAAAAATAAACAACCAAATGGTAGATAAAAGAAAAGCATCTTGATTTTCCACCGACATACTTCAGTTTCAAGTGGTTGTACAGTACCACATCGGCTCCGGTATTCATGGAGTTCTTGTGTGAGGCCCTCATTGGTTGCCTCAAGCCAAGCAATTCTATCCTTAAGAATCTGTCAGACCAAGTATGTCATCAACTAATACATACCCCATCAAAATATAAATGAACTCAATTAGGTTAGAACTACAGTTCTCGCATCGATCACAGACTTGCAGTTCCTCCGAGGGAGATCCTCCTGCACGAGCACACAGTTCTGCTTGTAAGTACTTCAGCTGCTGGCGCATCATTTGAATCTCATTGGATATTAAATCTCTATTTACCTTCACAACAACAAAAGAGCATTGGTTTCATCCAGGTCAGATCAATATTTATATTTTACAGGGCATATAAAATAGTGTAAAATGGTTGTAAACCACTTACAACAGGCTTATTTTGAATATTTCGAGCACGATTTGCATATTTGAGGGTATTGAGAGTTTCCTCCCCATTGATGTCAGCAGGACTGATGCAAGCTGGAAGAAAGAAGGGATTCACGAGAAATAAAATAAAGTCCATATTACTATTCTATCAACAGCATTATACAACACTTCAGAAAGCAATAACATGATCAGAAGTACCAATCATCACAGTTTTGCTATTTCCACCAAGTGAATCCTGTAAAAGGGTGCAGACAAGCAGAAATTACAGAACTTCCAAGAGAAATATGAAGTGAAGAATGAGAAAACGCATAATATTCTCAATTAGATTACTCTATTCTTCCTATGTTCTAGCGACAGACGTAATCATCTTCTTAGCATTTCTTTAGACACGCAACTCATGCCTCTATTAGTACTACAGTTAAGATCCAAAATCTGTGACCCGTTTAAGGTCCTCCATGAAACTATCCCAAAGTTTCAAATCACAAACTCACCATCTAATCTAGGGACTAGACCAAATTGTTAATGCTCAACAAGTTCAGAAACATCAATGTATCTTTTCAATAGAAGAGTTAACAAAAGTTTGACTAAACATAAATTACCTGCAGGAGTCTTGTCAGTTTACTATCTCTATAGGGAACATGCACACCCTCTTTTCGCTTTTTCTCATCCCCTAGGGCACTGATGACATTACCAAGTGCCAGAAGCCCCTTATTAATGTGAATACCTGCTCAAAAAGTAAAAGTTCCACTGCTTACCCTTGTAATACCATGATGATGAGAGAACATTAAAGTGCATAATCAATACATCAAGCAACATGCTATTATTTACCTTCTTTCAAACGGAGTCCATAGGAGCCAGTTCTTTTTGCTCGTTCTGATCCAGCTAGATCTACCAAATGGAGTTTTGCACATACATACTCCTCAACCATATCCTCATCTGGAGTGTCATCAACAGGAGAAACTGAATGGAGTTTGCGCATCTGTTCCAATGTGATTGTGAATATCGCATGTGACCGACTTTAACATGTAGGAGGAGATGACATCCATTAGATTATGAAAAATGTTAAGTTGCAACCACAATAATAAATCTTCCTTGTACCTACTCCTTTCAATAAAGTGTACATTCTGATACCAACAAGAATGCATAATTCAATAAAAAATAGTATATGCCAAGAAAGAAGATTCATACTTTATGATGAACCATGAATGTGAAATAACATTTTCTTTTTGGGTACTTTGGAAATCAAGATAACAGTTTTTAGCAAAGTTGTTTTGTTCTTAACCCCACATCAGTTTAAACTATACAATTGAGAGAAAGTTGTGATTGACTTGAAATCCCACATCAATTAGATTGACAACCTCACAATAGGAATAAATGGAGACAATCAGTTAGAAACTGGATTTGTATCAGGCAAAGAGGCCATATAATGGATATGTATGATTCATTCATCTGAGACAATTATAAAGTCCCATTAGCAGGACATTTCTAATTAGAGGGAAGGCAATCTTGGTTTTTGATGATCACCTGGATTGATTGTTCATATTTGTACTTCCGGTTGCCCTGCTTATTGATCCTTGCTCTAGGCAAGAAGCCATTTCTTGTAATGTACTTACAGCTATTTCTGTTGAACCCGTTAACGTTATAACTCCATTTGAGGATTCACGAATTTGTATTGGAGGCTTCCCAGGAGTCGCCAATTTGCCAGCATGTCCATTATTAGTCACTGTCTTGCCCTCGGATACAGAATCCAGCAAGTCTTTCACTTCTTCCTTCAGAATCTTCAATGGGAAACCAACTTATTAGTTGAAGCAGGTGTAAATAAGCCAAAGAGCAATTTTAGAAAAGAGAAGCTAAGCAGCTAGTTTTTCAAACTTGATAGAAGAAATACTTTACTGTGATTCTCTTCCTCCCAATTTTCCACGTTACTAGAGCCAATAGATGATGACATACAATGCATACTGCTGAATCAATTCTGAATAAAACGGTTTGCAACTTTTTTCTCCTTTATGTGTTTTGTGATTTAATATATGACAAAACCAGTAATGTTAAGGATTAATGTCTCTTCCTGGAAAGCATATCGTAAAGACATTGAGCACCAATACTGTGTATGGTGCATGATGAAGACAAAACCAGTAAGTCCCCAGTCATAAGATGTTGCCATTTATGCAAAATATCAGATTCTTAAATGTGAACCTATGCATCTTTTGAACATCCTCGAGTTAAACCTGACATCTAAATAAGTAGAGCTAATGTCCATGGCCAATCTCTTACCACTCCTACCAAAAGATGATTTTACTATTTGGAAGTGTAAATTGGAAATTAGACCATTAACAAATACCTCTATAAAGGAAACATGCAATTGAAACTCTGCTTGATGTTTCAGTTTTCCAATCTTCTTGAATAATGCATTCATAACCTGAGGAATTACTCCGGGCTGACTACCCTCCTTCAAGCCAGTTCCCATGGTATAAGTTTTACCAGATCCAGTCTGCAACATGATTATACATGAAATGTTTATCAAAAAGGGTATGTTACAATCAAAATGTAAAAAGTTTGTAAAATGTACCAATTTTCTAGAGAGCACGAATGTTATGTTACCTGACCATATGCCAGCACAGTGGCATTGTATCCTTGGAACAAACCATCAACGAGCGGAGCAACACATTGTTCAAATATAACATTTGGTGAAGAGCCACCATTCCCATACACATGATCAAATGTGAAAGAATGTGTACCAATTTGTACCTACGCAAAAATCAAAACACAACCAAGTTTTAACCCTCGAAAGCCAGAATTGTAAAAGATGTTCTCTACCTATGAGAGGAATGTGCAGGATATGGTGTTGAACTTATTTCTTGAATTAGCATTGTTTTAATGCAAGTTCAAATTAGCCTTCCTAGCCAAACTTGTGAAGGAGATATGCATTCCATCACACTTAAAGTTTCAAATCCAACAGTTCTTAGGTAAATTTCCTAGAAATAGCCAACTTGAGTGACCAAAGAACAAATGCACATTGTAAGACAGCAAATAGGCAAAACATAATAGATTCAAACCATTAAACTCTTAAAGACCAGAGAAACAAACCCAGTCCACGAAAATTATAATCTCTCATATTACAGAATCCTTTCCAATCTCACCCAAGTCAAACATTCCAAATCACTTTCCACTTCAGTAACCGTAAACTAGGAGAAATTGTGGGATTAACCTGAGGCTTTCCAGGAGTCACTGTAACACATTCTCTACAACCTCGGACGCATTCGTCACCCACAAGTGGGCGTATGTGAACTGCAACTTTAACACTGCAATTCTCTGTTGCATCCATGAACACTACTTCCCTTCTTTTTCAACTTCTTTGAGAACCAAAAAAAATGAAAGAAGATGGGAAAATATGAGGACTAATAGTGTAGGAAGACTAACAACCTCATTGTCTAATCAAATGGGGTTAGGATCATGATGAAGATGGGTGTTTTTAGAGAAAAAGGTAGGAGCTTGGTGGTTGAATAATGGAGTTGGGAGTGGGTTTTGTGTAACAGAAGGTAAGAGGATAAGTGGAAGCGGCAAAAGAAGTTGCAAGTAACAGAAAAGAGAAGCAAAAGAGACAACAACCTTAATCAATCACCACTGTCACTTTCCTTGTTCTTCAATGCTCTTGCTCTGGAGTACTTACTACTGACTGGCAGGAAGGGGTCAAAAGCTGAGGTGTTTGGTGGATACCTTAGACTAATGCTGTCAGATATGCTCCCTATCATTCAAAAGTCCACCGCTTTGGTGGTCTTAACTACCCAAATTGCCCCTCTCAGTTTTCCACTCCAACACTTGTTTTCTTCTCAGGAAAAATAACAAAGTATCAGAACCATATAACAGTATTACAGTAATAACTACAGTGAACTGATCTATCTACCAAGATTCTTGGAAGACTAACTACCCAAACCCAAAGTACAAGTCCGATACTAACTTATCAGAAATAATTCTCATAATGGATGCATTTGAGAAAACTAGCCAGTAAAACTAACTTACGTATACCTGTCTTCAAAAATTCCATGTACTAAAAGAACATCTTTAGCATTTCATGTATTCTAAAACGTTCATGGTACCATATGTACAAACAAGAGATTCTGGTGTACCAAAATAGACAAGACCTCCAATTTCAACCAAGCAAAACCAGTTATGTGACGCATTTATAAAATGGAAACATGAAGCTGGCACTTTGGACAGCGGAGAGGTTGGCACAGACCTTAGTTTTAAATGTCTAGTTATAAAAGGTAAGACTAAAACCAATGTCTTGGCCACAATAGAACAAAGTGGAGGAAGGAACAAAGTACAATCCTTGGGTCCTCTCTCACATGGTTCTGCCATCAAAAAATAAAATAAAACTTATCCTCTTCATTCCTTTACTTTAAAGCCTAAGGGTCCTCAGGCCTCACAACTCACACTCATACCTAGACCTCATATTTTACGTTTGGTAGCTAGCTCTTCTCTTCTTTAACCTCCCACTGTTCTGGTTGGTTCTTTTTCTCCATTTTTTTACTTCTCTTTTCTTTTGCGGCTATAGGAGGTTGAATATGTATAGCCTTTTTTTTCTTAATTAGTTTAGGTTAGTTATTCCTTCCTTCCCAAGTATACCAACCTTCATATTAATCTACAATTTGGATTATGGTAGGTGTCATCCATGCACTAACTAGACACTGCAAACGAAAGGTGGTGAGAACTTTTTGCACAAAAGGGTTTTGGCTAGCCCTCATCCATGGAATCTTAACTAATGATGAAAGAAAACGAGGACACTTAAGTAACTCTGGGATTTGTGATATCTGTCACGATGAGCTTGAAACCCTTCGTGATTGTCATGTTGCTGTTCAATTCTGGCATCTTTTTACTGATCTTAATAATTTGAGCTCCTTCTGAAATGTTAATTTGGCATATTGGTTATTATTGAATCTGAAAATCTCATCTCTCTCATGATCATCTCAGTTGGCTTATTATTTTTGGCTTAGACTGTTGGAACTTTTGGAAACGAAGGAATGACAGAGTGTTTAATTATGGTGATTATTCCATATTTAATCTCTTGCAGCATACTTTTTATGAAGCTAAATTGATTCAGGATACCTTCAACAAGTTGCCTTCGGAGAATACTAGTCCTTCGTTTTCAAGGTTAATATTTTGGAAATGTCCACGTTCCCCTTTTATGAAGTTTAACACCGACGCTTCTTTGGTTTTTGTCACGGGGATTGCTGCAGGTGGAGGTTTAATTCGTGATTATACTAGTCGCTGAAACTATGGATTTGTTTTCAAGACGGGTCGTTGCTCTATTCTTTGTGCTGAGTTGTGAACCCTTTATTATGATATTCAACTCACCTACAATCTTGCCTATTTGGATGTTCTTGTAGAAAGTGATAATGAGATTGCTGTCAAGATGTTGACCGATGGTGTCCAAGCAAATTCAGATTGTTTGTCTCTTGTTGCCAGAATCCTAGACCTACTGAAGCGCTTTAATAATGTGAAGCTCACTCATATTTATAAAGAAGGAAATTTTGCTGCTGACTCCCTCTCCCATCTTGCTTTTGATTTTCCTCCTGGTTTTCATGTTTTGAGACAAGTTCTCCCTAGTAATTGTAGATGGATTGATCATGATTTAATGAGGGTCTCTTATGTTAGGCAACTTTTTGCTTTTGTGAGCACAGCTCACTTTTATCCTACCAAAAAAAAAAAGGGTTTTGAGTCCCCAAATTATAAGAATAGAAACAAATTCTGACGTGGCGACAAACATAAAAAGAACATAAACTTGGAAGAACACGTGTGATTAGAAAGATGTACTTTTCTGCACATTAATGTGATCTCTTTGCTTAATGTTGGTGTATTAAGATAAAAGTCTGACAAAACTTAGACGACTGTGGGAATGTAGTTAAGTTCTGAGCTAAATCTCAACCTCAGGACTTTCCTTTCCTTTACCTACAAATCCTTACTTATGGATTTTTCCCTGAAGCTGCCATGATTATACAGGGGGCCAGCTCAGTGCACACACATAGCTCCAAATACCACTTTTATTTAGGTACATGTTAGTTTCAATGATTTGACGTTAAGTAAAAACAAAAACTCACCCAAGTTGTTATAGCATCTGTTTGGTCTGAACCAGCGAATCAAGCAAACATCTTTTTGTCCCGAAAGGGGATGATTAGGATCTATAACCAACAACAATTAGAACCGCATTACATATTAGTGTTGTGACTTGTGAGTTGAGAAGCCATTGTTGATGATGTTAACAGAAACTAGACTTAAATTGAGGGTTCAGACTTCATCAACCTTGCCTTGAAAATAAAGCAACAAGTCAATGCATTGCCATATAAGCTTCTATTCATGGTAAAATGGAACATGATAAAATAATTTCCAATATTGGATGAAGAAAATACCTAAATTCTATCTAATTCTATTCACTTTAACATAAAGTCAATTGACCAACTTCAATTTAAGACAAATACAAGAAGGAAGTTAGGTGCACAATGGTGGACGATTGAGAAATTCTATGAGCTTTCGTATTGCGTGTTGTCCAACCAACGCGTTTAGACTCTGCAAGCTTACATAATTTCGAGGGATCGAAATTGGTGCAACAATTCGGTCAACATGCTGTGAACCGGTGCTGAAATGAACCATCAAAAGAAATAGACGCCATGTGCACCCTATTGGAAACAATTCCATAAAGCATCCAAAGCTACTTTTTAAAAATTCACTTCTATGCTTATCCCAAAGTTACAATTTGATGTTGAATGTTGGAATGTTAAGTGCCAAAAAAAAAAGTAACACGGTTCCTTAAGTTTATATGAGATTAGATGGAAATGGACCAAATGGAAATGGACCAACTCGATTTCGATCTGATTAGGTTTTAGTCAAAATGATTATAATAAATTGATTGTTTAAATCAGATTTAATTAATTCAAATAGAGTCTAATCTAATCTATTTTTAAAACCTCAATTTTATATTTTTATTGTCACATCTACACGTGGATCTATCCGAAATAGTTTTTTTACTATGTAGGAATAAAGTTGCATACTATTAGGCCTCTTCAAACCCCGTTTTATTGCGGGACTTCGTTATATCGGTAGAGCTTTTCTAAAAAGAGATTTTCTAAAAAATCAATTGATTATTTGACTGTCGTTTAAAAAAGAACTTTTTTTAAAAAACTTCATATAATAGAATGTTTAGCAACATAAAAATAAAAATCACTTTTAATTTTAATTATATTTTATTTTGTAATAAAAATTATGTATACATATAAACATTATTTAGAATATATTAAACAATATGCAAAGCATAATATATTAATTATTATATAATTTTAAACCATATAAAACTTTAACTAAATATTTTATATAGATTATAATATAAGTAAAACTAATATTAAAAATAAATATTAAAACATATAAAAAAAGTCAAATAATATTATATAAATATCAAAATAAACGTAAAAATGTGTTTATGGATATTGTGAAAATTATATGTAAAACATTAAGATAAATAGGACTAAAAAATAGGTTCATTAATTGAACTGAAAAATTTACCTAAAAAAGTATTTTTTAAAAAAGCTTCAAATTTGAGCTTCTCAAAAAGCTGTATTTTAACTTCCAAGAAAACCATTTCTATGAAAAAGGTATTTTTAGATTTTACAGTCAAGCACTCAGTTTTTTTAAAAACAATTTTTGAGGTGAAAAAGTACTTATTCACTTTCCAAAAACTGAACTAAACAGACAATTAAACTCTTAAATCTGACAGTAAAAGATACTTTCATTAAAACGAGAAGCACCAACTTCATCTTAAGGAAAGAGACATTTTGTGATATTCAAGCTAAACTTAAAGAAGAAATGCACGCAATGTGTTTGGAAAATTACCTTCCTCTCTCTGCTAACAGTTGTTCTTCTTTTTCCTACGGTATGCAGGTAAGTTTCTGTTTTTCTTTTCGCTTATTCTCCACAGACCTTTTACGCCAATCTGGGACCCCAGGCTCACTTTGGTGGAACCTACCGATATGATTCCCCGATTTTCTGTCAATTTCTGCTTTGGTTGCTCTCCCCCAAAAACAAATCTCTATGCTCATTGTCATTGCATTTTTTCTCTAAACCAATGGACCAATTAATTGAGTCTGAAGCTAAACACTGAAAAGTGGGCAATTCGTTATGAGAGAAAGGATGCGTTTTTATGGCTCAATTATACATGTGGCCCTCTTTGTTTATGATCGCAACACTATTCTCATTCATTGTTTCTTACTTTTTAGTTTGTGCAGAATCAAGTTACAGCCATGGCTACAAGCTTTTTCTATGTGGCTCAAAGGCCAAAGCTGGGTTTGATTCTTTATCCTTTTCTTTACAGCTTGATCATTGAATGTTTGACAGTACCATCATGTGGACTACTGCAAGCTCTGATAGTGGTTTTCATTATAACTCTGAACATAAATTGTGCCCTTCTGCACTTTCCTTTTCTCTCTACCCAAAAAATGGCAGATTTATTAAAAGCTTGTGTCGTTATTAGAAAGTTAGATACAGAAAGCAAGAACGCATCAGACAGAAAATTTACAGAGAAATTGCATTGAATTGAATTACAGAAAGATGGTGGATATGTGAGTTGATGGAATCGCAGACCATTCATAATGATATACATTCATGGACCTACACCTTCTCTGCACCCCACCTAAGCATAGACCAAGTTGAGTGTGTTCTAAGACGATATCATTTTAACATAAATCAAACTTTTTAAATCTAAGTTCCAATCTTAAGTCTGAATTCACTGGCTTTAAATTGAATCGACCTTGGGCCCTGCCTCCTTTATTGAAAAAATAAAAGAAGACATAATTGAACTTATGATTTGATAAAGGTGTGATCAATTCGGATTCACCTCTAGTAGATTTATTCAATAATGAACATTTTGTTAACTAAATTAATTATTAATCACGGAACTTTTCTCATCCAAAATCAGATAGAAATGTTCAAAGATCACTTGATAACTAATGATTACTTGTTTAAAATTATGAATAGTAACGAGTAAGTCTTGTTCGAAGGACCTGACCTAATTTTGATTCTCAATCATTTGAATTCAACCGGTGGATTCGAATCACATTAAAATGGTATCGTTTTAGTATAATTAATTAAAATAATATTGTTTCCGATTTTAAAATTTTAAATATAAACATCAAGACGATTCTATTCTAGATAGGAGTCATATCTTTTGAATTTTTACCCTAATTTCTTAAAATGACTTAAAACTTGATTAAATCAAATTTAACCATTAATTTTGCACTCGACCAAGCCATCCTTGCCAAGTGTACTTAAAATATCAAAGCCAACTTCATTCTCTTGTTAATTTTGATTCTTTATGTACTTATTGCTTGTTTGGATGAGCTTATATCAGTAAAGCTTTTATCAATAGAGATTTTTTTAGAATAATTTTTCTAAAAAATCAATTAATTATTTGACTGTCAATAAAAAAACTATTTTTTTAAAGAGCTTCATACAATATAGATTGTTTGGTGACATTAAAATAAAATTCACTTTTATTAATTTTAACTATATTTTATTTTGTAATAAAAATTATTTATGCATATAAATATTATTTAAAGTATATTAAATAATATACAAAGCACAATACATTAATCATTATATAATTTTAAACCATATGAAATATAAATGAAAATATATATAACCAAATATTTTATATGTATTATATTATAAGTAAAACTAATATTAAGAATAAATATTAAAACATATAAAAAAGTCAAATAATATTATATAAATCCCAAATAAACGTGAAGATAAGTTTGTGGGTATTATGAAAATTATGTGTAAAATATAAGGCCAAAAGGGACAAAAATAGACTCATTACTTGATCTGAAAATTTTACCTAACAAGTGTTTTTTTAGAAGCTTCAAATTTGAGCTTCTTAAAAAGTTGCATTTTGTTATATCTACTAAAAAGTACTTTTTTATTTTACAACTAAATACTCATTTTTCTTAAAAAAAAGCTTTTGTTGTAAAAAAAATACTTATGCACCTTCCAAAAGTTTAACCAAATATACACTTACTTATAATCTTGCTAGAACATGTAGGCTAAAGCAAGAAAGTGCTGACAGAAACCACTATAAAATGTTTTTGTAATTTGGCTTTGTGACTTGGTTCATTACGACCAGTTAGGTCTTTTTTTTTATTAAAGGGAAGCTGCCGAAGCAGGTTACAAAACAGAGCGGGGGATGCTGGTCCCCGACATATCCGCTAGAAGGATATGTTGGCACTCGGTAGGTGCTACATCAAAATAGGTTACACCAAATGCATTATGATCAGCCTGAGTAGCGAGTCAGTCAGCACATCTGTTGCCCTCTCGATAAACATGCCGATGGATAACAATCCAATTGCGGGTAAACAGTTCGTGATGCCCGCTACAATAGGGTGGGTCGCCTGTGTGCGGTTGGTCGATGAAGAGAGGAGCTGGTGCACCGCAAGTGAATCCATTTCCAACTCAACATGACGGAAGCCCAGTCGTCATGCGAGGGATAAGCCGGAATACACACCCCATAGCTCGGCAGACAGCGGAGTGCACCATCCGAGATTCTGGGTAAAGCCTGCAATCCAAGTGCCTTCACTGTCTCGAAGAAAGCCGCCTACTGTAGCCACGAATTGGGAGCGGTTGCTGGCTCCGTCGGTATTCACTTTGATCAATCCCGGCGGTGGTGGTTTCCAACTGACATGTAGCTTGTGGTGGGGGCAGAGACTGGTGTTCGGCCGGCTGTGCCTCCTCGAAGACCCGTGGAGGTGATCTGCATAAGACAAAATGAGAGTGTCAGGCGAGGAGGGTCAAGTAAAGTGACAGTCAAAACTTATTCCGTCAAGACCAGAGGAATCAATAAGTGGTTCCAAAAATAACCGCCCAATCATGACCCTGAACGGGACGATGATGACAGAGATTGCTGAAAAGTCAGTCGCACAAAGGCATAGAGAAAAAATATGGCGCATGGAGGCGTGACGACAGTGCAGTCCACACGGAGCGAGCTTGAGGGCAGTCGCGCACAGCATGAAGGGAAGATTCTTCGAGGGAGCAGTGAGGACATGAACTGTTCGTTGTGAGATGCTTACAGGCTCGATGGTGATTCGTGAGTAGGCGATCATGGGCTAATAACCAAAGGAATGAGCAGATGCGCTGCGGCCCTGGCCACTGCCAGAGTGCCTTCCAAACTCCATGAGGCGACTCGGCATCGTGGCCCAAGATCATGGAGTAGGTGGAAGCTACGGTGAATAGGCTAGTGTCAGAAGCACCCCAGGCAAGTTGATCCGGCCCCAGGGTCTGGTGAGGCGGAAATGTGCAGGCGATAAGGCGACAGATGGGGCCTGGTAGCTGTGAGTGAAAGGCGACCCAATTCCAATTACCAGTGTCATCTACATAGTGTAGGACGTTAAGGGTAAGAGCGGACTCGGGGAGAGGGTGGGAGGTGTGGGAAATGAGTGGGCCTGCACCCGCGATCCAGGGATCAAGCCAAAATCGCGTCCGAGAACCATTTCTAACCGTCCAGGTCAGGCTTTTGTAAACCGTGGGCCATGTGGTCGTGATGCTACGTCAAACCATGGATCCCCCTGTGGAGTCCAGGACGGGGGGAATGTGGGAGGCGTCAAACTTGTATTTGTCAGTGAGCACTTGCACCCATAAAGCGTCCAGGGTGGCGACCAATGACCAACCAAGTTTGGCAAGACAGACGTCGTTCGTTTCCCTAATGCACCTAATGCCAAGAACTCCCAGTTCCTTAGGCTTGCAAACGTCTGTCCATTTGACTAAAGGAATTTTCTGGTGAGCGTTTGTCGAACCCCACAGAAATTGTCGCATCGTTTTTTCTATTTCATCACAGAGATCGCGGGGTAGGCGAACTGTTTGCATAATATAACTAGAGATAGCTGCTAAAACCGATTGTGTAAGCGTGATGCGGCCTGCAAACGATAGGAGTTTGGCTGACCAGTCAGATAAACGGTGTTGGACCTTATCAATGATATTCTGGTAGGTGCGCTTGACAACTTGTTGATGAAGAAGGGGGACACCAAGATAGCGCCCGAGGTCGTTAGTCCTTGGGAAGCCTAAAGCGCCACTGAGAACTTGGCTCATATCGGAAGGGACATTTCTGGAGAAATGGCATCTCGATTTGGCCATGCTTACACGCTGACCAGATGAGGCACAAAAGAAATGCAAAATGTCCCGAATGACTCTCACCTAGGCAGGTGACAATACCGAAATATAAATTTTACTTTAACTACTGGAACTGGGATATATAATATGTTATAGATATACCAAAAATCACAATACGTAATTTAATATGAATATCATCGAATAAAAGAAAATGTTAAAATTGTAAGTTGTATTTCAATGTTTTATAAAAGATTTAAGTAAGATTACGTAGTTATCTTTATAACTGTTTTGCATTTTAACGTCACTAAAATCATATTCATTGTATTCTTAATAGGGTAGTAAAATGTTGATTTACAAATTATACTTTTAATTAATAATATGAGTTACATTTCAACGTTTTACAATAATCTAAATAAGTATATATCACTATCTCTATAATTATTTATACCCTAATGTACACTTGGAATAATGTAATTATTTATACCCTAATATTATTAAATCAATACTCGTTACACTTAGGCCCTATTTGATTGGATGTTAATTAATGGAAGGGACAAGAACGGAACGAAATGGTTTATAATGGAATGGAATGTAATATAGTAAAACATTATTTGTGAGGGATGAAATGATTCATAATATAATATAGTGAAATGTTATTTGTAAGATGGATAGAATGGAATGTAATGTACAATAAATGACTATTATATTCCCTTATATTAAAATGGTTATTCTATGAGGTTTATTATTTTATTATTAATTATATAAATATTAGAATTAATTATTTAATATATTTTATTTTATTTTATGTGATTTATATTTTAAAATAATTTATTTATATTTTTATTTATAT
>JANVCQ010000232.1:5428628-5471297 GCA_025531925.1 Erythroxylum plowmanianum
ATATGGATTATAATATAAGTAAAACTAATATCAAAAATAAATATTAAAACATATAAAAAGTCAAATAATATTATATAGATCTCAAAATAAATGTGAAGATGTGTTTGTAAGTATTGTGAGAATTATGTATAAAACATAAAGATAAAAGGAACTAAAAATAGGCTCATTAATTGATATAAAAAATCTACCTGAAAAAATATGTTTTTGAAAAGCTCCAAATTTGAGCTTTTCAAAAAGCTGTATTTCAGCTTCCAAAAAAATCATTTTTATGACTAAGATGCTTTTGGATTTTACAGCCAAGTACTCAATTTTCTTAAAAACAATTTTTGCAGTGGAAAAAAAATGCTTATTCACTCTTTAAAAACTAAACCAAACAGGCTCGAAGAAGAATTATTGAGTATATATTAGGTAGTATTTATTTATTAGTTTACATTCTATCATAAACCCTTTGAATCGAAGATTTCTTATTTTCACTGTTTAGGATATAATAGAATGTAACATAAAACCCTTCGCTTCCATCTCATTTCATTATATTCCATTCCATTCCATTATGAAACCCCCAAACAAACGATGAAAATGTGTTACGCTCCATCCACTTCCATCCCTAACCCTTCAACCAAACAGGGCCTCAGAATAGAGTACAAAAGTAGTAACAAAGATACTAATATGAACTTATTATAAGGTCTGGTAGTTTTAAATTGCCTAAATGCGATGCTATATATGTTAACATGTGTGTTAAATTTAATTAAAGTTATAATTGTGAGAAACGTTCATATCCTAATGTCACAAACATTCATACTTTAGTTTAATACCCATTAATTATGGTCCAACATTATGAATTTAGTGGATATGAATGTCCTAATTTTGTGGTAATTGATAATGTGCTTGATGAGAACACATTCATATAGGTTTTTCTTGCAGATTCTGGGGTCCTTAAGCTTCTTTTCTCTTTTGAAAAATACAAACCATCAAATTGGAAATTGATAACGTAGACGAATTCCAAAACTCAAACTCTTCAAACACAAACAACAATGGTTAAAGGTATTTTGGTTTCTTCTGTATTTAGTTTATATGTTATTCTAACATATATTATTGTTGAATATATATGTTAGAATTGGCTAACACTTAGTATCAGAGCTTGTTAACCTCGATCTTGTTAGAGTTTTTAGAGAATTTCAAAATTTTGAAAATGAAACCCTCGGTCTTGTTGGAGTTTCTAGAGAATTTCAAATTCTTGAAAAATTTTCATTTTCGAAAACTTTTAATTTAAAGTTGCTTTTGGACTTTTTATTTCATTTCTATGAAGTATTTTGGAAGTGTTTCCATATCAAAAAGATTAAATTTTGGTTTGTTTTTTGGTCTATTTTTTTAATGTTCAACAGGCCACGAACCGGGTCAAAATGACCTAACTGACGATTGAAGAAGACTCATTTGTATAAACGACATCATTTTGTGTGTTGTTGTTAAACTAGATGAAGGTGTGTTTTGTGATTTGTTTTAATAAAACACGAGATGTTGTGGCTGGGCCTCAACCTATGCTCTTATGGGGGTGCATGGTGAGCTCTTGCCATCTGAACTAAGGATTATGTGTATATATGTTTTGCGTTGATATTATATTTGTGTAAATGTTAAACATTTAGCATATTATCACATGACTGTTATTTTTATAATTTGCATTGTGAATAGGATTCTGGATAAAATGTTTTAGTGATTAATTATTAGAGCTTAGCCACGGCAATCCTAATTATATAAAATTATATATTTACGTAATCAATCACATAAAGTTTTGAGACATTTAATTGTAGTTAATTATTTTAGTATAATAAATTTTGTCTCATAGGAATTTTTATTATATTTGAATGATTAATTATGATGAAATGTCAAATTATTTTTCTAATTTTCCCACATATATTACAAATTAGTATATAATTTGAAAATTTTATTATAAAGTTTAACATAAATCTGTTTGAATTAAAAATTTAGCTACATGTAATTTTTTTGTCATTTGATTTATATCTTTTAAGATATGTTTTACATTGGTAATACATGTACATAATTTTTCAACCTCAATTTATTGATAAGTATGTATGTTTAAATTATGAAGCTATTCAAACTGTTAGTTTCTTTGATATAAGTTGTGAAATTCTTGAATTGAGGGGTAAAAACTATAAGATTTGGAAGGAGATAATTCTTTTTCATCTAGGATGGATGAAAATTTATTATGTTATCTGAATTGACGAACCACCTAAGGTAACAGAGGCTTGCACTATAGTTGAAAATGTTCTTTATAAACTTTGGGAGCGATCTAATCGCCTAAAAGTGATGTTCTTTAAAACCAACATTTCTGTTAGCATTCGTGGTTTTGTAGAACAACATGACAATGTTCGTACTCTACTGAAGGCTATTGATGAGTAATTTAAAACTTCAAACTAAACATTTGCAAGCACCCTAATTATGAAGTTTTTATCTACAAAGTTCACCGGTGTCCGAGGCGTGCATGAGCACATTATGAAGATGAGGGACATTGTGACTCAGTTAAAGAAACTAGAGGATGAGATATCTGATTCTTTTCTCGTGCATTACATTTTGAACACTTTTCTAACACTATACGAATCCTTTATAATCTCTTATAACACACATAATGATAAGTGATTAATAAATTAATTAATAATCATGTGTGTCCAAAAGGAAGGGAGATTATCGATGGAACAAAGAGAGAGTTTGTAGAATGCACATCTGGTTGTTCAAAGAAAGAGGAAAAATCAAGTCAACATAAGGGGAAAAGGTCAAATACCTATCCAAACTGACATTAAGAAGGAATCAAAATGCTTCTTTTGCAAGAAAAAAGAGCACATGAAGAAGAATTGTGTCAAAAATAAGGAATGACTTGAAAAAGAAGAAAATTTTACCTCACCTATTTATTTTGAATCTAATATGACTGAAGTTTGTCATGACACATGATGGATTGATTCTAATTGTACAATCCATATTACAAATGGGTTCCAAGATTGGAAAAACCCAAGGAAGCCAGAAGTGAGTAGTATATCTTATCTGGAAACAAGATACGTGCACATGTGGAAGCTGTTAGGGATTGCAATTTAATTTTATGCAGTGGTTTTATTTTAAAATTAGAAAAGACATTTTATATTCCTAATTTCTTTAGGAAATTGATTTCAGTTTCAAGAATTGTACCATTTGGATATTTCTTTCATTTTTCAGACAAATCATTATTGGGAATGGTACATTATTTGATTTTCTTTTCTATTTTAATTTACAAGACAATATTGTTACAATGCAACATATGTTCATGCTAGAATAAAACATTGTGTTACCAATGAAAATCCTCTATGCTGTGGTACCGAAGATAGGGACATATCTCCATAGAAATGAATAAAAGATTGGTGAATGACAAAGTACTTAATACTTTGGATTTTACTAATTTTGAAACTTATGTGAACTGCATAAAGGGAAAGCAAACCAATAAATCAAAGAAAGGCTCAGGAGAAGTTCAGACATATTAGAAATCATACATACAGATATTTGTAGTCCAGATATAGACTCGTATGCTCATAAATATTTCGTCTCATTTATAGATGATTACTTACAGTATATGTAAATCTACTTGCTTTATAACAAGAATGAAGCACTAGATGCTTTTGAAATATTCAAAGTTGAAGTAGATAAACAATGCAGTAAGCAAATTAAGATCATGAGATCTGATACAGGTGGGAAATATTATGGTAGATATACTGAAGGTAGACAAATAACTGGTCCATTTGAGAGATATCTTTAAGAAAATGAGATAGTAGCCCAATACATTATGCCTGGATCTCTGGGCCAAAATGGTGTGGCAAAATGGAGAAACTGAAAATTATTAGACATGGTACAGAGCATGTTGAGTAGCTCCAAATTTCTTAAGTCCTTGCGGACTGAAGCTCTTAAGACTACCGTGTATATATTAAATCGAGTACCAATCAAGGCTATTCCAAAGATGTCATTTGAGTTTGCGTCATATAATCATTTAAGGATGGCCATCTAAAATAAGAATTTCTAATCTATAAGAGAAGAAATTGGACGTGAGAATCATAAGTGAGTATTTTATTGGATATGTTGAAAGGTCTAAAGGATATAAATTCTATTGTCCATTACATCATACTAGAATTGTGAAATCAAGAAATGCAAAATTTCTTAAGAATTATTTGATTAGTGGGAGAGATCAATTTCAAGATATAGTTTCTAAGAATGATCATATGAATACTCAACCTTCCACTTCAAACACTAACGTGATTGTCATTCACAATGATCCTTAAATTCAAATAGATGTTGTACAACCAACTGTTGAAGTTCAACATCCTACTATAAACATAAATGACAATTAAGAAATTTCATAAGTTATTTATAATCTAGTCGATCCATTTATTCAAGAATAACCCGAAAGCATTCAACAACTAGTTAAATAACAGACTCTACAGGAAGATGTTGGTGCAACATTAAAGAGATATACTAGAACAAGAAAATCAGCTATTATTAATGATTATGTTGTATATCTATAAGAATCTGACTACAAAATAGGAGTTGAGAATGATCCTAAAACCTTTTCATAAGCCATGAATTGCAAAGAATCAAATTTATGATACAATCTCATAAACGAAGAAATGAATTCTATGAAGAATAACAATGTTTAGGATCTTGCTGAGTTTCCTAAAGGAGCAAAACCCATAGACTGCAAATGGGTATTTAAGACAAAGATAGACTCATTAGGCAACATTAAGAGATAAAAGGCAAGACTCATTCCTAAAAGATTCACTCAAAAAGAAGGAATTGATTACACATAATCATTTTCTCTTGTGTCTAAAAAGATTCACTTCATATAATTTTAGCATTGGTTATTTATTCTGACATGGAATTATATCAAATGGATGTGGAAACAAATTTCTTAAATGGTGACCTATAGGAAGAGGTTTACATGAAACAACTAGAGAGATTCTCTTCTAATACTAGTGAGCATTTGGTTTGTAGCTTAAAAGGTCCATATATGGATTGAAACAAGCATCTTACTAGTGGTATTTGAAATTTCATGATATTATCTCATCATTTGATTTTAAAGAAAAAATCATAGATCAAAGTATATACCAGAAGGTTAGTGAGAGTACAATTTGTTTTTTTATATTATACATGGATGACATATTACTTGAAACTAATGATAGGGGTTTGTTATATGACATGAAACAATTTCTCTTTAAGAAATTTGAAATGAAAAATATAGGTGATGCGTCTTATGTTATTAGAATTAAGATTCATCGAGATAGGTTTCATAGTACTTTGAGTTTGTCTAAAAAAACCTATATTATAAAGTTTTTGTAGCTCCCATTGTGAAAGAAGATATGATCAATTTGGACTAATGCTCGAAATATGAATTTGAAAGGGAACAAATGAAAAACATTTCATATGCTTCTGTAATTGAAAGTCTAATATATGCTCAGGTTTGTACAAGACCTGATATTGCATTTATTATTGGAATGTTAGGCAGATATTATAGTGGTTCAGGATTAGATCACTGAAGAGTTGCAAAGAAAGCATTGAGGTACCTTCAAGGGATTAAAGATTACATGTCTATGTACAGATGAATGGACAATTTAGAGGTAATAGGGTACGTAGATTTAGATTTTGCTAGGATTCGCAAAAATTGACTTCAAGGTATATCTTAATGTTTGCCTATGGAGCCATATCTTGGAAGAGTGCCGAGCAGTCTTTGATTGCTACTTCTACTATGGAGGTTGAATTTGTTTCTTATTTTGAGGTCATATCATATGGTGCGTAGCAAAAGGGTTTCCTGTATGAACTTAGAATCGTGGATTCCATATCTAGGACATTGAGAATATATTGTGACAATTCAGTTATTGTTTTTCTAGCTAAAAATAGTAAGAGTGGTCGTCGGAGTAAACAGATCGACATCAAGTTTTTATCTATAAGGGAATGTGTTAAGGACAAGAAAGTGGTTATTGAGTAGGTTAGCACTAAATTGATGATAGTTAACCCTTAACAAAAGACATGCCATCGATAAAATTCAAGAATCATGATGTTAGAATGAGATCGTGTTCTCTTATATAGTTTTCATTGTATGAACAATGTTGTTTTCGTGAAACTCTTATAATATTTGCTCATATTATAGTGCACATTATTGAGAAACGTTCACATTCTGGTTTAATACTCATTAATTTTGGTCCAACATTGTGAATTTAGTAGGTATGAATGCCCTAATTTTATGGTCACTCATAACGCTTTAATGGGAGCACATTCATATAAGCTTTTCTTGCATATTTTGCTTATTTTCTCTTTTGAAAAATATACACCATTAAATTGGAAAATGAGAGCTTGGAATAATTCTAAAATGCAGACTTTTCAAGCACAAACAACAATGATTAAAGGTATTTCATTTTATTCCATATTTAGTTTAAGTTCATACTGTTATAACTATTTTGCATAATTATGATATTCATTGCATTGGTGAAAAAGTGTTACCAAAGTTAATAATATGAATTTACTTAAAGTTTTTGTAATATTGAGTTACTAAATGTCAATAAATTGTTTTAAAACTGTAACGTGTAATAGTTTAAATTATTTAAATATGACTTCACATATGTTAAGTTAATGAATCAATTTTTACAAGATGACAAAAATATAAATTTGTTAGATTTTAAAGTGTTACTAGGACTATTATGTAATGTGATTTTATTAATAATGATAAAGAATTATTTAGATCTTTTATAGAACATTAGAATATAATTTGCCAGTAGAACTTATATGTTCAATATATATATGTGTGTGTATTACAAAGCTTAAGTCTTGTTTGGCCTAGTTTTTATTCTTTAACTTTTACATGTTAGTTACTAACAATTAACAAAATAGGGGATAAACAAATTAGGATGAATTTTAAATGTTGTCAAGACTTTTATTGAAGTGTGGGTTGAGCTAGAATAAGATATCTATAATAACTAATAAAAGATAAGCAATAATGAGATATTATTATAATATTATCAAGACATTATTAAACATTGATTCTTATCAAAATATTATTATCAATTATTTTTTATATTTGATTTTTAATAATTATCTTATCTTATTTTATTGATAATAAATTAAGTAAAGCATTTTTCAGTTCTTTAATTTTTTTCCTTATCATAATTTTTTCCATAATGTAACAATTTTATAAATTATTAAATTTTTGAATAATTACTTATAAATATAAAATATTAAAATTAATCATATAATAACAAAACATGATTAAAAAATATTTTCATTAATTTTTAATACTAAATATGAACATAATTATTTGTAAATACACATAATTAATAATTTCATTTTTATTACAATTTGTGATTTCTATTCTTATTCGATTAGAGGAAGATGAAATGAGAGTTGGTGTGGGCTATTAATATTGCCTTGGGATGGGCCTTGTGCATATAAATTATAATACGATGATTCTCCTTTCCCTTATCGGACGGTCTAGATCTGTCAGTTTTAAGCGTGGATCTTACGCCACTATAATCTTTTTATTTGTACGTTTTCGAATAGTGATTTATTTTTAATGAAAAAAGAATGAATAATTCACTTCCATTTTAGGTGTAGACTTCCCGTATTAGAAACACTTGCTTCGGTTGAATACAGTTTGAGTTGAAGTTGGGTATTGGAGAGAGTTAAGAAAGGCGGAGGTTAAGAATGTCGGGAGGTATCGCACGTGGTCGTCTGGCAGAGGAGCGAAAGGCTTGGCGCAAGAATCATCCCCATGTCTGTAATATATTTATCTCCCAACACGATTACTTGAATAAACTGGCTGTGGATTTTCTTTTAACATGTTTTAGGTTACTGTTTTTTTAATTGTTTGTTTTCTCTTTTTTGTGATTTTGCAAAGTTTTTCTTTTTGTGTTTTGGTCTGGGAAGTTTGGAGTTTGAGTTATTTTTATTTTCGTTTCGAAATTCTAGGGTTTTGTGGCCAAGCCAGAGACTTCACCAGATGGAACAGTGAATTTAATGGTGTGGCATTGCACTATTCCTGGAAAAACTGGTGTAAGTATTTTTCTAGATTTATTTGGTTACTTATAGTTTAATATTCGTCTTGCTAAGGATAATTGAATGGTTCTGATGTTCTGGGTATGGGTTGATTATGTTTAGTTGTCTGTGATTTGGAGCGCTTGCTGTTGCTTGTTCAAGTAGTATCTTCGTGATCTATTCGCATAATTAAGGCTGGAAAGATAAACTCCGTGGGGGGTTTTGATCGGCCAGTTGACTGGTGCCCCACAGTAGGCTATAGTTTACGATTGCTTGTACCTGGATCTGTTTGAAATTGATGATGATAAGCTAAGAGAAACAGGATGTAAAATGGTCAAGTTTTGTTTTGTGATGGTCATTTGGTTCATTATTGTCTTGGTTGCTTGCTTTTCAGATCTAAACAGACGTGAATTCTACTTTTCAGTTTCTTCGTACATTTCTGCTGATTGGTATAGTATGAAATATATTGACAGTGAACTTGTGTCGTGGCTTTGTTCACATGCTTGTAACCTTCCAATTTGTTCTTGAAAATGTCAGGAGCACATATGTCTTAGTGATGCTTTCAATAATATTTTATATAATGCATGTATTAAGTAATCCTTTGTGTACTGATGGGAGACATGGTAAAGGCCCAGAAAAGAAAACCTTCCCATTTTCCATTCCAAGGAAATAAGCACAAACCAACCTATATGTAGGAAATTTCTTGCTCGCTTTCTCTAATCTGTCAGCACATGAACTTGTTTCCTTCCTGCTCTCCTGATTTCTACTGCCCCACCGATTATTTGTTCTTTGGGACCCTTTATTCTTGTTTATTCTCTTAATGTCCTTTGAAGGGTTTCTTCTCATGATTGGACTAGTGATTAAGACAGTAAATGGGAAGGTGTAAGTCTATCTTGTTGAGCCTTTTTTGTGTGGGAGACAGTTGTAATCTTCAGACTGATTATTTGGCTTTGAAGATGGTGGTCATCTGGACATAGCAGAATGCATGTGTAATTCAAATGTTAATCCCTGACTCTGGTCTTTATTTTTCTTGTTATTTTGGGATATGTAACATATTTGTTTGAAATTTGAGGAGATGCTTGCTCTTACCTTCTTTGGATATTACATGTGCTCATTGCATTAAGATTCCCTCCATTATGCCTGTTAGAATTTACTGATATTCTCATCTCATTCATTGTTCTACAATGTTGTAGACTGACTGGGAGGGTGGTTACTTTCCGCTTACACTTCATTTTAGTGAAGATTATCCTAGCAAGCCACCAAAGTGTAAATTTCCTCAGGGATTTTTTCATCCAAATGTCTACCCATCTGGGACTGTTTGTCTTTCTATACTTAACGAGGACAATGTAAGTATCATATGTTCCTTTGATGATTAATTGTAGTTTCTGTTTTGGCTACAGTTGTATTGAGTGTATTGGTTCTGTAGGGGTGGAGGCCAGCCATCACAGTGAAACAAATTTTGGTGGGAATACAGGATTTACTGGACCAGCCAAATCCTGCTGACCCTGCACAAACCGAAGGCTATCATCTCTTTATACAGGTATGGTGTGTTTGATGAAATTTGTTTGCATGACTCTTTTGACACTATGTTCATTTTCTCCGAGACCAACCTCTTTGTTTTAGCTGAAAATTGGTTTAGGCTTTCCATTTGCCTGTCCATCTGAAACCTTCATGGCCCACTTATTTATGATTTTTTATTATTGTGTGAGCTATTCAGTATGGAAGGGGCTGATCCATAATTAAATTGATTAAGACATATTTCTAAAGTGCTTCTGTTTCTAAAGCGAAATGAATGACAGAGAGCTCCTTGCTGAATTTCGTTCAGATTGGATGATCTATCATCACAATTGATGGAGGCTTCTCCACAAAATCTTGTTTTCCTCACACTTAGCCTCAGAGATCTGTATTTCTGATGTCCTGTTATCAATGGTAAATGTCACCTTGATACTAATATGTGGTATTTGTTATGTAACAATATCACTTCATGTTTGTGTGAGGGAAAAGTGATGATAAAGGAAGTTACTTGATGTCTACCCATAGGTTTTGGCTTTTCACCCTTAGAACTTCTTGGCTTTTCTATCTCTCAGCATCATAAGGAAGTTAATGATGACTTAAATAGGATTGTTCACCTTGTTATTCTCATAATGTCTTACTTTGTTGGTTGTTATGATTTGGTGCAGGATGCTACAGAATATAAGAAAAAAGTGCGACTGCAAGCTAGGCAATATCCTCCTCTTGTTTAGTGCGAAGCCTGATGCATCTAGGAACTACTGGTTCCTGGGTAACTGTGAATGTCTGCAATTGTGTATCCTAGAATTGCGTCTGTGATGGAATTGTTCAGCACTTGATATTATTTATTGGCTGGTATGAATGATGATGTGGCTGAACTGGCTTTTTGTCTCTTTATAGAGTTTTAAGTAATCTGTAATCATAAGAAACAGATACCAGTCAGTCAACGCAACTGATTGTTATTATTATCAGTGAAATGTTTAACACTTATTTTGAACAATGCAATTTCTGTGATGTGAATCTATGCATCCTGATCCATGATGATAACTCAAATTTTGGATTTAACTGGGGCATTAGTAGGCCCATGTCCTTGCTTATGTAAATCTCAGGACGATCCACCATCTTTTGCAGCTGACAAGCCTCTACGCTGTAGTCTATTGTGTAAAACCGTATCCTCATGACCTTACAGAGTAGCATGTCCATGAAATGCTGACCAGTTTGTTTAAAACTAATATTTGCTCGTGCCATTGGACAGGGGTAAGCAGTTGGACGCCGCTCTGAATAACTCGGACATTGCTCGTACCTTGACCACCAATCAGAAGGGTTAGAAGTTCTGTTGAAGATTCTTTAGCTAGTCTTCAGGACTAGAGGTCATAGTTCAATTCTTCATCTTCGTGATTTCAAGTTGGCAGAAATAACAATACAATTAATTACTTTACGGTAAAGTAATTACAAATATTCTAAACTACAAGAAAAATATTAATTATCTTCTAATATTTGTATTGTAAAATTAAATATTACAATTTATGAAAATGCGTGTTTTTATTCACAATAATTAAAACTTTTATTGAAACATAATAAAGGGATTTACGCCAGCACAAAGTCAAGGTGTATCTATTTAAAAATTATTTAGAAGTAAATATTTAAAATTTTCTGTAAAATTGTGAAAAATGTTTTTACTATTTTTGAAATCTTTGAAAATATTAAAAAAACCGAAATAACAGTAGATATCTAAATATTGTGAAATCTATTTAAATGATGTAAAATACATAAACGTATATTTATAGAAAATAATAAACTGGGCCGAGAAGCAGAAAACATCAGGCCCAAGTCTAACTAACATTCGCGACGTTAAAACACCTGTCGGCTTTCTGCGCCTCTCATCTAATGGACGACAACTTCGCCGCCTACTACCCTCCTCCTCCGCCACCACCTCCTCCGCCGCCTCCGCCACCGTTACCGCAGGAGTGTTTCTCTACTTACTACCAACCTCCTCCGCCAGGTCACCGCTCCTACTTCCCTCAACAACATCAGCCACCTTTCTCGGTCTATGCGCCTCCTTTTGTGGTTACCGGCGGTTACGATCAAGTGCGTACGCTTTTTGTTGCGGGTCTACCCGAGGACGTGAAGCCTCGCGAAATTTACAATCTCTTCCGGGAGTTTTCTGGTTATGAGTCTTCTCATCTGCGTAACGCCACCCAAACTTCTCAGGTCCTCTCCTCTTTGGAGTTTGTTTCTACAATTTTTTGGATTACTTCAGTGCTCCTAACAGGGAAGTTATGATGGTGGCAGCCTTTTGCTTTTGCTACATTTGTGGATCAACCGTCTGCAGTTGCAGCAATGCATGCTCTGAATGTAAGATCATTTTATTTTGTCTCTTTAATGATTTGATCGATCTTGTTTGGTTGTTTTCGATGATACGAACATGCTCGGCTTTAGCTGGTTCCTTGTGCACGTTGTCGATATGCACTTAGATATTATCAATTCTTCTGGTGTAAGTTGTACTCGTAATTTACTTGTGGAAAGGGAAGATTTTGCAAGTTGTTTCAAATAGAGGCTACTTGAATGCGTCCCAGTCTCCTACAAGTCATTTAGTAGTGTTGAATTATTATTTTGTTTAGGATTTGCTAGGCTATTTTGTAAGTAGTTTGTATTGGAGAAGTTCCGGGGGGGGACAACATTCTTGATGGCATTATGAAATAAAATTAACTCTTATCTCTTAATATTGTTTGTAGGGAATGGTTTTTGACCTTGAGAAGGGATCAACCTTGTACATTGATCTCGCAAAATCTAATTCAAGAACCAAGCGTACAAGAACAGGTCTTTTACCTGATGTTTATCATGTCTTTTAAAGTACTTTCTTGTTTGCAATCCTATTCTGAAATTTTGAGTGTTTGAAAATTCTTGTGTTGATTTTCTGAATCAGATGACGAAGGGTCTGGCTCAGATAAGAAAGCTAAAGTATCTACACCATATTCAATGGAACCTCTTGATCCAGGTAATACAATTGGTCAAATCTCAAAGTTGATACGAAGTATGTCCTGTGGAAACTCCTTGTTTGGACATCTTTCTTTATTTTTATTTCAATGGAAGCTCATCTTTCTTTTTCCAATCCTACTGGTTCTGTGATACTTGCGCATTAATTAAAGGACATCAGTTATTTTCTCACATGGAGGACACAGTCTTTTAGAAGCTCACTTTGCACATGTTTTGCACGCTTGGGCACTAGCAGGTTTTGGCAGCATTCACTTGCATGGAATGGCTAATTCCGCTCACAACACAATTGGTTATCCACCTGCACAAAGGTCATCTGCACTACTTGAGCACATTTTTGTTAATAGAAAGTGACCGCCTTTAGCTCAATTCGCACATCTTTTGACTTGAAGTGAATATTTATGGCTAAGAGGTCTGGGGCTTAGTAAAGGCAATTACTTGCATGCCCCGTTTCTGAAGTTAGAGTAAAAGAATTAAGTTTTTAACTTTTATTCAATTAAGATTCCGAGTCCTTCTAATTGCAATTCCTTTTTCAAATTTTCAGCCATTGCAACTTTGGCAGAGCCTCAAATGAGTCAGCATCTACACAACCAGTAAGTCCGCATTTCATTTTTTTTCATTTCTCAACTCAACTAGGGTCCAAGTCACCTTTGCTTCTTCTTATCTCATGGACATGTTTCTCCATCACTAATTATCTTACCGGTGATACTAGTGGACTCTAATTACTCTTAACTAAAGAGTACCTGTAGTTCCCATTCATTTTGTTAATACTTATAAGACAAATTCATCAATTCAGAAATTCTATATTCAACATAATGTAATAGCATGTGTTGTGAAACATAATGTGGAACTGGAATAGTAAATAACTTATATGCTAAAATTGTTCTATTTCTTACATAAAGCGGAGGGCTCATAGGCTCTATGGCTTTTAACACAGTTGCTTTGCTTTTGCAAGCACTTGGAGTATGAAAAGAGAATTGTTATCGAGAACAATTTCGACATCGTATATCAGCAGAACTTATCATACCTTGTTTTTTTAAAATGATCTTGTCTTCATTTTTTTCATATTGGCAAGTTTGATTATGGAGATGTGGAGTATTTCTGATCTCATTCCCAATTAGGAGATATTTTATGATTTTGGCCATGTTTTATTGTATGGAGGTATCCATAATCCATTTACCTCATGCTTAATTGGATTCATGGGAACAAGTGCATGATTTGTATGTGAATATCTGTTCTTTAGTTCTGATAAATCAATAAATATTATTTATGTGCAGAATAATTCTTCAGCATCTCCTTGTCCAACACTTTTTATAGCAAATTTGGGGCTAAATTGTACAGAGCAAGAGTTAAATCAAGTATTTTCAAGGTAAGAGCTTTGAATTAGACATGTTAACTTTTTTAGTATTTTGATTTTCTTGTTGACATTTTTTCTGTCAGATGCCGTGGATTCTTGAAATTGAAGATACAGAGCACATATGGCGCCCCAGTTGCATTCGTAGATTTTCAGGTACTTGACTCAATATGCTGCAATGCCACTTTTATTTCTTCATTTTTCCTACCTTAGAGGGTGGAGAGGAAATAGTTTTTCTAAATTCAGTTGATTTTGGAGTTATGATTGGTTGAATGGATGGTGATGAACTGACTCCCTTCGGAAGTGAATGCAATACCTAAGTGTTTTCTACATCTTAAGTTTGATGAATGGAGAAAATGTGTATTTGGCCTTTAGCATGAGATTTTGCTGTTTTTCATTGTTTTGGTGTTTTCTTTCCTTGTGCTAATGGTGCTAGTGCATTGCCCGAATGCTGCTTTGTATTTTGGCTTGAGTGTACTAGCATGCACCAGGCTGACGGATTGGTCTGATGAGATTACATTATGCTTTATGTAAAAAGTAGTGCTAGTGCATTGCGTCTGAATGCTACTTTGTATTTTGGGTTGAGTGTACTAGCATGCACCAGGCTGATGGATTGGTCTGATGAGATTACATTAAACTTTATGTTTTATGTAAAAAGTAACGGTTGGAGGTTGTAGAAGGACTCGTAAACCAAAATCTCTTGGAGAAAAACATTGAGAACGTGAAAAGCAGGAAACAGGCCTAATGGTGCTAGTCATGTAAGGGAAACCATACGAAATGATAAGGAACATTGTTTAGGAATACCGTCATTAAATTTAACCCATCTCTATAGTTCATAATAATGGGATGATGTGCACATTCTTTCTGTCAATTAATTTACTTTGACAAAAGTGGGACAATGTGTTCAGGATACTGCCTGTTCGACTGAGGCACTAAATCAGCTGCAGGGCACGCTTCTCTACTCCTCGCCACTTGGTGGCGGCATGCGATTGGAGTATCCTTCCGAAAAGTTTTCTAATGCATCATTTATTTACCCATCTGTTGCTACTTTGTTTATTACTTAATGGGAAATATTAGGTATGCAAAGTCACGAATGGGAATGCGGCGGAAGCAAAAGTAATGGGGCAAAGCTGGAAGGATGTTTTGCATTTGCTTGTATGGTTGGGGTCACACATGAATGTATTTATTAGTTCCCAGATGTATTCAACTGTAATTGGAACTAGTTGCAACATCATACACAACCAAAGAGCAACGTCCTGGCATTTTCCAACGATTCAATTTAAGGTGTTTCTGTCTTGTTCGTTTCCTTATTGACTAGCTTGTTTTAGAATGACGAAGAATGTTGGATTTTGTACGAGCCTCCTACCAAGAGCCAGGACAAGATGTTCCTGGTTGTTACGACCATTATTATATTCAACTCTTTGCAGGAATTGGCAAAAGGAGGTTGTTTCGTTCACCAACCAATGCCAGCTTCGTTCACCAACCAATGTCAGCTCACTCGAGCAGTTTTTCAAGCATTCAAATGGTTTGACTGCTTTTTCAACCGTAAAATTCCCACAAGACCCTTTTCGATCCAACTTGTTTCTTGACTCGTTCAGTGTGAGTTACTCCCCGTACAAGATTAGTTTATCGCAAATGTGGTATAGTGATTACTGCTAGTTCGTTACCTTTTCTCGAAAGGAATGAACAAAGATAGAATTAGACCGATTCTTTAAGTGTGTTTCTGAGTATTTTTCAATGCCCTGGCCATTTGTTGTACGTGAAAAGAAGATGGATAATTAGCTTCTTACGGGCCGATCAACTTGTAATACTAAAAGTTCTCCTGCTAGTAACTTAACGGTCAAACTGTGCAACCCTTTGCACTTGATATCGTAATACAGATTATGACCACTAACCAACAATATCTATAAGTGGCAATTGTTTTGGGGAGTCTTAGCAATCGTCACCTATATTTTGACCTGTAGCTTCATTAATTGGCCGGCAAGAGACTTTAGTTTACAGCTCTGTCATGTACCAAAAATCTATATTCTGCAAGAAATTTACGCAACCCCCATTGACATCTTCTCCTCACACACCAGTACCACACGACCAGATTCATTTAATTAGATGGTGAAATCTGCCATTAAGGTCGATCAGCGACATGACAACTTTCAAAATAACGCCTTTTTGACTCTTGACTGCTAACTGCCAAAATGTCAAAATCGTGACCTTGTTTCAGTAGTTTAACAGTGTCTAAATTTCCTCAAGTGTCTATGAGCTATAAGCATACAATTATGGAATTTAATCGTTTTTCTCACAGAATGAGCTAATATTGTCCATCCCAAAATAGGCCATACCTTGGAAAATCCTGTTTTGAAAACTCTAAAGTCTAAGCGTCTAATTTTGTCAATCTTGTTCATAATTGAGGGGTTTCTTGGTAATTACAGTCCGTATGGTTGTTGTCTCTAGTTTATGGATACGGAACGGAATAGAAATTTGGAGACAGAACGAAACAAAAACTAGAGACAGTGAATTTTTTGGTTATGGTGGACAGAACAGGAAAAAATTGTCTCCGTCTCGAGGACAAAATGTATTTAATTGCGGTAGATAGAACAAAGTTGGTCCTCGGTATTGGAGAATTAAAAAGTCTGGCTTAACTCAAGGACCTTTTATTTTATTTATGAAAAGCATAAAAATCTAAAGCATGGCCTAGGCCAATCAAGCTATAGTCAACACTCTTGACTAACACAAGAGCCACACATGACCCACCACGTAAATGCTTCACTGTTGACGCGTCTGGTTCAGGGACTGTTATTAGAGAGCTGAAGGGGTCTCGAATGATACAGTTCTTGCTTTATGAGGTTGGCTAAGATGATCATTTTAATACCGAGAAAATGGCTCAATTTGGTATAAATAAGTTATTACATATTAAGACTATAATGAGATAAGCCCTGAAAGCGAACATCAAATTTAGAATGTTATCTCCAAATTGGACGTAATTATCATATGTTGAATTATATTTTTGAACATATAGAATTAATTTGTTTATAGTTCTTGAAATGAAAAGCTAGTTCTTTCTCATTTAAGTCACTTTAAATAATTCTCTTATTATTTAAAAATTTTAATTATATAAAAAATTTCTTTCTCTTACAATTTCACTAAAATAACAATAAAATACATATGATATGAATATTACATACAGATCAATCAAAACGATGACACACAATTTAATTTTAAAATCCAACTCAAATTAATTAAAATTATTTCAAAATAATAATTTATTATAACTATCTTGAATTACCAATTTGGGTTAGGTTTAATTAGTATGAATCAAACTTAAGAATCAAATTGAGCTATCATATTAGATGTATTTGATTGATTCATGTACAATACAAATATAACCCTAAATTCGGTATTTCTGTCGGACTCTTACCGAGTGCTGTTGTTGATATATATAGTATATTCTATTATTATTTTTTAGGAAAGCTTTAAAAATATTTTTAAGAAATAAAAATCATAAAGATTTCTTTTCAAAAAGTTAGATATTAAAAGACTTTTAAATTGCTTAAATTATATAAGGACCCTTTTTTCTGTTTTTTCTCTTTTTTACAGACCCAAAAGAATTTGTGATGACAGGGACTGTTTAATTGGCATTCCTTTTATTGGTACTTATTTCCTAATTACGTTTTCTTACTTTTATTTTTTATTAGTACATTTTCAATGAAAAGGGGCTGAAAATGAAAAAATGTTAGAACTGGAACAATGAAATGTTAGAATAGGAGAATTAAAATTTTGTTTATTTCCAATAGAATAAAATAAAACTAATATTGCAGGACATTTTAATTAATTTATTTGCTTTTCTCAATGTGACTTTTTGTTATTTGATGTTTTCGTCAATTTCTTTATAGTCTAAGCTTGCATGCACAGACCATAGCATAAGTCCTTTTTGATATTCATTGTCGTAAACTTTGACCAGTTGGTGTAATTAAACAAAACCCTAACTCTATCCTAAGGTTTAATTTATTGTTGATGTCTCCTTTTTCATATGGGATGCACATTAATTTGGTATGCCAACTTGTTTACAGCTAAACATGCCCATTGAAACATAAAAAATCTTCAACTCAAGCATTCAAATATATTAATTAAAACATGCAACAAAGAAGTCATACTTTACATGGCATTTTTATTTAACATAATGTCAAAATAAACGAAAATGGCATTCTCGGCGTGGTAATCTAATGGAGACAAAAGCATACAGTTTATGAGGAAAATGGTAAACAAAACCTGTCCCTCCACGGATTTCGATAAGTATGTCTTTACAACTTTAAACTAAACTAATACGTTGGAAATGTTGTTGGTAACTAACATGTAACATGTTAACTATGTATCTTGAATCAAACGTGAAAGGACAATAAATGAAAAATACGAAAAATACCTAATTTCAGTTCCATAACTTCAAACCAATTTTCGAAGCCAAAATACGCGCAAATCCATCATCGTCTTCACGGGTACTGCTCACCAGGACGCGGTCAACGTCTTTCTACAATTTTTCAAAATGTAAACTCTCTTAATAGGTCAGAGAATCCTTATACTTACGAATGATATGAGCAACTGCAAGAGACCTTAATCTTTATATATAGCTTCCATATCGAGCTTTCCCATCACAGGCCCTATATGGGTCCGGTACACACTGATTGAGATCTATTTCTCACCCAGACTTCGATCTATTGATTTAGATCATTTATTGGGTTACTTTATTATTTTTATTTGAATCAAATTATGTAACTTAATTGATAAGTTATTGAAAAACTGAAAAATGCAATTAAATGTTGTCCAACTTTATGGGAAAAATCAAAAGTATCCAACATTCTCCCCCTTGGATAATACTTAATTGCAGTATTGACTCAAGTTTAATATAGTTTTAAAAACTCGGTTAAGTCATGCTACGGTATTAGTCAACTAAGTTTAAAGACAAAACATTTGTTCCAAAGATAACGAAAGTTCATCATTCCGTCCTGCAAGGCTTTTAATACCGAAAAGTATCAAATGCATGTGTCATGTGCGACACAGTTCTAATATAATCACGTATACCTAATATCCCACTAACATGAATGGGAAAATAAAGTGTGACAAATTACGATAATACCTTTATAATCTAAATTATATCATCTTCGTTTGTAGATCTCGATTTCTCCAACTTTATGCTAAACCGCTTATGCTAAACTAGATTAGAGAAATCTTCTTTTCTCTCACCAAATGCAAAACCTCATTAGAGTAAACTTGTTTCCTCTCACCAAATGCTAAACAACAATAGAGAAAATCTTTATGTTCTCTTGTTGAATGCTAAATTACATTAAAGAATCTTTATGGGATTGAAAACTTACATCCCCCTATGTCATGTCAAACTTTATGGATATCCATATAAAACTATATGTATTTAAATGATATAGGCTCAAGGTCAATCTGTATATATGCCCAATGACCTTTAAATACTTAAGATTGACACAAATTTTAAGACTTTCATACGTATTATGACAATTTATGATAGCACGTATTACTGAGGATAAATAATGATCATCTTTATTAATGAACCATCATACCGTCATAATACATCAAAATGTACAAATATACATGGAGCAAATATAACGATCCTCTAACTAACAATGTCTAAGGACTTCAAAACACCCATAATGTATACTTATCTTTCAAACACAAGTGGGTGAAGTCCTTTAGTTAAAGAATCGACTTACAGTTCCTCAGTCTTTAAATGCTCCTAACCTTAATGTTACATTTTCATATCAAATCCTTTATGGTCAAATATTTGACTTTGAAATGTTAAGACTCTGTGATATTCAATGTTGTTATTAAACAACATAGCAACAAGATTATCACAGTACAATTGAATGAGTTTAACCACTGAATCAACCACAGACAACTCAGAAATCAAGTTTATGAGTCAAACTGTCTGTGAAACAACCCCATAACATGCACTCTATATGCATAGTCAAGAAAGTTACCCATGTCTATATGACACATTTCCACGACATTGTACCATATGCGAACTTAAAACTATAACCTTAAGTGGACTTTCGATCATCTGGACACATAGCTAAATTTGAATTTGAATTCCCTACGAGGTTTAGTCTGTTGACTTTTCTATATGTTAACATATAATCCTTGATTCCCTTTAATTATCTCTACGCTCGTTTGAATGCATTTCAATGGTCTACACCTGGTTAACAAGATATTGACTAAACAGTTTAATAGTAAATGCAATGTCCCGCCTATTACTTACCCGAGCATACATTAGGCTATCAACTGCATTAGAGTATAGAACATTCCTCATAATCTCTCTTTTTACTTTATTCTTTGGATATTGTACCAAAGATTATCTCTCACTATGAGAGATAGGTGCTACAATAGGTTTACAGTTAATTGTATTAAACCTTTGTAACATATACTCAATGTATGCACTCTATGAGAGGTCTAATGAGTGTTGAGAACTGTTCTGGTAAATTTGAATACCTAGGACAGAAGATGCTACACCAATGACCTTTATGTCAAAATTATTGACTACAAGTTGCTTAACCTTATACAACATGGTTAAGTAACTTGACGTGAGCAATATATCATCCACATGCAGTGATAGAAAGATAACTTTGCTTCCCCTAATCTCATGATACAAACATCTTTTAACATTATTTTCCATGAAACCAAAAGAGTTCAAACCTTATCAATTGTAAGGTATCACTTTCGGGAGGTTTGATGTAAATCATATATTGATTTGCATAATGCGCAAACCATGTTAGTTCCATTTGGATCCTGAAATCCTTTAGGTTGTACTATATAGACCTCTTCATAAAGGTCTTTATTTAGGAAAGCAGTTTTGACAACCATCTGATGTAACTTTATATCATCATAAGCTACAATTATCATAATCACTCAAAATCTATCCTTCAAGGATATGGGAGAAAAAATAACATTAAAGTCAACCTTTCTCCCTGAATGAACCATCAAACAATTAAGTGAGCCCATAAATAGCTGAATTTTATCCCGAAATCTTTTAGGTCTAAAACTTCATTTACAACTTACAGGTTTGAAGTTCTACTACAAATCAACTAGTTTCCAAACCTTACTATGCTTTATGGCTTGCATCTCATCAGTCATTGTAACCCACTACAATTCCGCATTGGGTGTAGAAACAACTTCTGTAAAAGTAACTGGATTTGTAACATGTCTAATAACATAGTCATGTTCACCTATTAGACTATGTTATCAGATGGGATAGCAGGTCATCACAACTGTATTAGATATTGTACCTCTAGGAACCTCTGTGTGTACAAGTATGGTTTTCTATTCTTGTACAAGCACAATACAAAGACTTAAATCCAACGGATTTAATTATATTAGTAGTGGGTACATAATAACTGTAGTATCCACCCTGCTATCATCTGAAGGGTCAACGGGCCTACTATCATCATAGACATCGTATTCCAGAAACTTAGCTATTTGTGATTCCACTATTCTGGTCCCTTATTTTTTACAATAAAATCTGTAGCATTAACGTGATTGGGATATCTTACTAAATAACAGTGACCATAACGAGCATGCAATTTTTCTTTATAAGGATTATACTACCTCAGTGGGGCAGCCTCATATACGAATGTGTGTAAAGCTGAGTTTCCTTACTATAAAATAATAAGGTAGATTAGTCCTGTTCTGCATCGACTTCTTCAAGTCCTTTACGGTGCTATTATGTCTTTCGGCAACACATCATTTTGCTCAGGACTACCCAACATAGTGAACTAAGTTACTATTCTAATTGATTCCATATATATGGCACCTTTTCAAGCCCTAACATACTATGTTTGTCATGATATTCTCCTCCACGGTCAGATCTGACTATCTTGATGAATTTTTCCAATTGGTTCTCAGCCTTCAATCTTTAAGTAAAAACACATAACTGTAACGAGAATATTTATCAACAAATGTTAGAATATATTTGGAATGGCATAATGCTATTGTATAAGGGCTACTGATATTTATATGTATTAGACTCAACAAGTCAGAAGCATAAGTTGACCCTTCTTCCTTATTAGTCAACTTACTCTTGCAACAGTTAGCGTATGTTTCCAAATCATCATCATCTAAAATTGAGAGAATGCTTTCCTTGATCAATCTCTCAACCCTAGCCCTAAAAATATGGTTTAAACTTTTATGTCACACTATATATGACTTTTCATTCTTCAGGTTCCTTCATTTCATGACTTGTTTAGCAAGATACGAAGAAGCATATATCTAATTCGAAGTAAGACACATTCTATACAAACTATATGACAAGAACATTGTACCATTATGTTTTGCATTAAACAACAACGGTACAACAAAAGCATTAAATACCAAACATCATCCTTCTATGTCCCAAATTGATACAAAGATTGAAAATAAAATGTATCGTGTAAAAATCAAAATGAACCTTGTAACAAGGTTCAGTATGTACATCCTCTATAGATATTACTTCCACCTCTTCATTGCTATGAACCATCCATTTCTCCTTCCTTTTATTTGGCTTTATCCTGGATATGAACCCCCTGCATTGTGAAAGCACCATGATTAGATACTCTACTATATAGCCACCAAGCACTTAATGCAACTATCGAAAATTATATTCGTAAATTAATAAGCCAAGGAGTTACCTGATGGCTTCAGTCTTTCCTTTTAGACCTCATATTGCTGGTTTTTTTATGTCATGCGGACCTTTACCGGCACTGGATTGACCAACATCTGTATGTGGAGAATATTTAGACCTTCTACCTTTGATTATAGCGGGCTTCATCTTTGCTTTCCCTTTAGTTGCTTCGAGGGCTGTAGGAGTAGCAAGCTTGAGTTTCTCCTCCTTATTAACGCAATGGGCAATCAAAGCATTGAAGTCCTATTCCTCATCTAGCAAATAATATGTCATCACCAAATTACTAAACTCTGAAGGGAGTATGATCAGAGTCTAGTGAATTATAAAGACATCAAGAAGAGGAATGTTCAGTATCTTCAGTCTACTATGAAGATAAATCATTCTTGATATGTACTTCATTACTCCCCCTTCTCCCATATACTTCATGGAGAATTATTCTTTCATCAAGGCATTCATCTCAACATTAGGTGAGACTATGTACCTTAGAGAGACATTTCCAAGAAACTCCTTTGCTATATCTGTGTTTGGAAGTCCACTAAGTACATGGTCAGGTATGGATCTTTTAATGGTCATAAGATATAATCTATTAGACCGATCCCAGGCTTCATAGGCTGCTTTATAAGCTCTTGAGATCATGGATGTCGGTGGAGATGACCTATCCGTCCGTATTGCCATATCAACCTCAGATATCTCCATAGCATTCAATACATCATCTGTCCACTTTTTCGTATTGAAACTGGTCAGGGTTTCAATCGTGACACTGATATTGTTGATCGAAAAGGTGACTTCAAAGTAACAATGTGTAAATCAGCATAAATATAGGATAACTACGATACTCAAAGTCATTAAATAGTATCTTTACCGAGAATCTCATTACATATATTATAAAACACCTTTGAGCTGAATACTTAATATATGCAATTAGATCTACACATAAAAGTCATCGAAGTACAAACTATCAACCTTTATGACACTATCACCTTTGGGCAAATAGATCACTTGAGTAGTAACTTTCCTCCATCTAATGCCTTTATGCACATCTCAAAATGTTATAAGGCCAACATCTTTGGACAGAATAATCAAACATAAAACTAGAGACATCCCCCAACATGTACGTAGAGCAATTCAAAATACTGACTTGAAAGGCCACTTTGGTGACTACATCCTCATCAGCTTTCAAAAAGTCCACAAACATAAGAGATACATCTTTATGTTATCCTCACATTCTTTATGGGCATATGATATGTGACAATGTAACATCAATAAATGTTAAACCCAAATGCACATTCTCATTATCACACACTCGTGCTGAAGATATTCTCTGAAAACTTATTTTGAGACTTTTGCAAACGAAAAATCTCATTATAGTGATTATCGTGCGTCACTGGACACTGAACCGATCACCCGAGACACTAGAATCTTATATATATCCTTTATGGCAAGTTTGTTGCACAAAAATTCACTCAAAATGGCTTTTGAATGTCTTAAAACCGTTTTCTGAGCAATTATCATGCAATCTCAAACACTTAACATGAGACCCGAGACACGAAAAATTAAAGTATCTCCCTCATATGATGTCTAAAGCATAAAAATTCACTCGAAATTGGATTCAGAATGCCTTAATTCCTTTTCTGGAGTTAAACTTTAACTTATTACCAACGTAATAAATCCAAAAAATGGAAAAAAATCACTTTGTGAATTTCCTAGACCCAGAAATTGACCTAAAACACCTTGGGGTACCCTTACAAAAAATCTGAAAATTTTGTATTATTTTATTTTTAAAAAAATCACTGTAACAATTCTTTGATGTCAACAGTAGCATCAGCCTCTCGTGCCTGCTGACATCACATATTTGCTACACGCATTGGAGACACATCTAGCATGTGTTGCGTATGCGCATAACGCACAAACGCATCCACTGACATTGGCACATGCGACGCACATGCCCGACAAGCTTGCGGTCATCGTTGTGCCACATGTCTAGTGCGTTCAACTCTAGACTAATCACCCTCGAGGTGATATTGTGTGCAGTCAGGCGCATGTGGCACACGTGTGATACGGTCTCTGTCGCCTCCAACCATCTGGGCGATTTCTGGTGAGTTTCCGACTGATTTTTCGCACTCCTAGGCTCGTTTTCAACCTGTTTCTCAAGGTTAAACACGTGTATACTACTTTCATTTAATAAAAAGCAAGAAAAACCAAGAAACAAAAGTTAACTCTCCAAAAACCTTATGGAGAAAAAATCGAAAAATCTTCGTTTTTAACAACCCGATCATGCCACCGCTTTGATACCATATGTAACATGTAATGATACCTTAGTTAAGCATCCGGATCGAACGTAAAAGGGCAATAAATGAAGAAATGCGAAAAATAATTGATTTCAGTTCCAAAACTTCAAATGAGTTTTCTGAAGTCGAAACGAGTGCAAATCTGTCGTCATCTCCATAGGAGCTGCTTACCAGGACGTGGTTAATGTCTTTCTACAGTTTTCTCAAATCGTAAGCTCTCTTAACAAGTTAGAGAATCCTTATACTTACGAATGATATGAGCAACTGCAAGAGACCTTAACTTTTATATATAGCTTCCATATCAAGCTTCTTCATCACAAGCTCGATATGGGTCCAATCCAAGCTGATCAGGTTCCATTTTTCACCTAGACTTTGACCCATTGATTTAGATCATTTATTGAGTCACTTTATTATCTTTATCTGAATCAAATTATGTAATTTAATCGATAAGTTATTGAAAAACTGAAAAATGCAATTAAATGTTATCCAACTTTATGAAAAAAGTCAAAATTATCCAACATAACAATCACAAATTTAATTCTAGAATTTACAATATTTTTCTAGTATGAAATTAAATTTTATTACGTCGTTATATACTCAAAATTTATTTACAAAATAAGTTGATATTATTTAAACAATTTAAAGTAATAAATATTTTTTTTATGTTATTATAATTGACAACATAAAAATTATATACTATTCCAAACTTTAAGATTCTCATTTACACTATGATCACATATTCCTTTTTCTTGCGACACGAAAATTAATTAACCTTTAAAGTTATAAAAATATATTTTAAAAATCTTATACAAAATATTCATTAAGGTTTGAGGCAATAATACAATAGAGTCTATCATGGAGTCTCTTTTAATACAAGACTAGATTAGATTTGCGAGGGCTTAATTTCTTGAGATAATAGAATTACAATTTGGCTCTAAGAGAGATTTTCCACTACCAATCAAATCTTTTAATTCACAGGAAAATAGAAAATCACCATGAATTGGGTGGATTTGGAACCAAGATAATTATATAAATAATAAAAGTTTATATTTATCATCCTAGCAAATAAGCAAATTTATGCATTTCGCTCATTTTAATATAAAAAATATGATATATCAAGAAAATCTAATTAAAAATTTTAATTCAGTGTTTAAATTTTTAAATTTTTAATTGAGTAATCAATTTTTTAAAACATTAACGATTTAGTTTAAAATATTAATTTTGATAGTTTGACATATCTACTAAATATCATGTGAATATAGGATGACACTTTTGACCGGGCCAACCTAGGTTGGCTAGACCTCGAGCCTAATTTTTTAGAGACGATATCGTTTTGTCAAAATTACATCATTTGGATTTTTTAAAAAATTAATAATATGGGATTGATCACCTCAAACTCGATCTGGCTTGGTCCATTGTTATCCCTACAGGAATATCTGTCTATTAGCAGCCAGTTCTTAATGCTTATAGGCCAAGTAAAAAAATGATCCTATTTTATCTTTTCTTGCTCTTTATGAACATTAAGAGTGAGCTCCCATAAAGAAAAAAATTAAGTCAAATAAGAGCAGGTTAAGAATGAGTTATGGATAGGTGCCTTTTTTGCCCTTATTCAAGATCGGACCAGTCTATTATCTCTATTAGCAAAAATTAATATTTTGCAACATTAAAAAGTTGAAATAAGTTTAAAGTTTTGAGTATTTACTTTAAAAATTTTCAAAAAATTAAATAATCTAAGAAAAACACAAGGTATGACCTATTTTCACTTAGGTTATGATTTGTGAGACGTAAGATTTTTAATGGAATATAATAGGATGGTTTGTAATTGAATAAAATATAAATAAATATAATATTATAATATTATGAAATTGTTATTTAGGATGTAAGCGTTCATATAATATAATGAAATGTTTTTTAGAAGAAAGATTTATAATATGTTATAGAAAAAAGTTGTTTATTATTTTACATTTCACCCTAAATTTCAAAATCAAAAAATAAAATATAACATAAAATTATTTTCTTTCGTCTTATTTGATTATTAGAAACTCTCGACGAAGAAATAATAAACTCCCAACTATTGGTATATGAAAATTGATATGCCGTTATTTTCCGCTAGTGCGTGACTGAGGAACAAGACATCGATAGCGCATCCACTCAAATCGTTATTTGCGTGGAGGGAAAGTCAATTCCTAACGGTATCCATCCACCGACCACCGACCACCGACCACCGACCACCGACCTAACCTTTGCCTGAGCCTGCTTCAGTCATATAGAGAAACATGAGGACAACAGCCAAAAACGAAAAACTACAAAACAAAGAAACTACCAATCCCTCCAAAAAGGAGTTAATAATAATGCCCTTGTTAATTGTACCAACACAACACAAGGACAGCCACCAAATTTGTGAAGTGACCCTTCAAAATTTTCCTCGAGAAAATTGTTACAAATGACAATTTAAATACTGGGAGAGGAGAAAATTGTGCCCTCCTATCATTTTCTATTGAAAAGACGATTTAATAGGTAACCATAATCTTGTCTCACCGTGACAAGAACCCTTTTTTTTTTTTTTTGCCCTTTCCCTTTCAAATCCTTTCACAATTCACTAATTATTACTTTTATGTAATATTTTTTTTGTATTTTATAAAAAAATTATTTTTAATTCAAACTTATAACTTTCTAATTACAAGAATTATCATTATTGAATTAAAAATATCATTATTAAATTAAGGTGAGTCCTTAAGGAGAGTGACTAGATGGTTAAAAGCGAGACTTAGCTTCAGTCAAGTCCTAAGTTCAATTCCATACATGTCTTTTTTGTAAAATTTTGAAATAACTGAAGTTTTAACTATAAGTAAAGTACCAATTGATCTTCAGAGAAGTACGCTTACAGAATTTCCTTGAATCTAGAAAAAAAAAGGAAAGTCACTATTGTTATTTCACCTATTATTTTTTCATTATTATTAGCAAATAATTAGGCCTACAATACCTCGAAGAGGGAAGTAGCTAATGGCACTTACACGGGGCAACCCAACCAACTCAAGCTTTTTATTTCCTTTCTCTTTATACAAATTCACAAAGATTGTGTCGGTGAATTTGGATTTTTTTTCCTTTTTAATTTTCGATCCTCTCCTTTTTAAATCGGTCATCAAAATATAAAAAGATAGAGAAAGTAAAGACGCCAACAAAAATTATCATTGACGTGTGAGTACACACAGATGACACCCTATTATTTCTCAACTATGGCAGCGCAACCCCTCAAAGCCATTACTACTCAACTCCAATCTTCTCTACCATGAAGCCACAAATTTGAAAAAAAGATTCGATCTTTGGACACCCTTTTGAGACAAGATTTCAAAGAGGTGATAACTTTTTCTGGGGTTGTTTTCTGTTTGTTTCTATGGAAAGTGGAGTAGAGAAGAGAAAGCGAGGAGGTGTAGAAACCGCGAGGGTGTACAAAGGGATAAGGATGAGAAAGTGGGGCAAATGGGTGGCTGAGATACGAGAGCCCAACAAGCGGTCGAGGATTTGGCTTGGTTCGTACTCGTCGCCGGTGGCGGCGGCGAGAGCCTATGACACGGCGGTGTTCTATCTCAGAGGCCCGTCAGCGAGGCTGAATTTCCCCGAATTCTTGGCAGGAGAGATTAGTGTAGGGAGTGGTTGCGAGGACATGTCTGCGGCTTCCATAAGGAAGCGAGCGACGGAGGTCGGCGCCAGCGTTGACGCTCTCGAGAACGCCGTGAACCACCACCACCACCACCACCTCCGCCAGCACCTCATCCAAAGCAGTAACAACGATAGCAATGAATCGGCAGCAGATAGTGCAGAGCTAAAGTCGCTCGTGGAGCGGGTTGACTTGAATAAACTACCCGACCCGGAGGATTGGGGTGAAGAGTGGGAGAGGAATTGAGATGAAGAGTTGTCTTTCCGGTGGCGGCGGTGGTTGTTATGATGCACCAAGTAGGTATTTCATGACCTTAAAACTATGTGGATTATTAGCAACTTAATTTTTTGCTTTGTTTTTGTCTTTATTTGGATAATGAAATTTTGGCCTTGTAGAAATGGTTGAATTGTATATTTGTCGGTCACCGAGTCGTGACTTATAAGAATGTTTTATGTGTCTTCAAGCTCTCTACAAATTTCATGTCCTCTTAATTTAAGAATCAGTTGATGGACACCAAAGTGAAAATAAAAATGGAAGCAGGGCAGAGAGAAGGGCGGTGGAGGTGGCACTTGCCAGGAGATTGCCGACTTGGCAGTGCCTGTCAGTGCTTTGTCTTAAAATTCTTTTTTGCAAGTGTTACTTATGGTCCTTTTGCTTTTGCTTTTTCTCTTGCGAGTGAGAAAGAGAGAGAGTAGCCGTTCTCTCCCTTTCATAGCATCAGTCTTCTTCACACACACGGTCATTTTAATCTATACAGTCGTGTAAGTCAACGTATGAATTGTAAAGCAAAGTAGGACTGGACAGTAAGCAATTTTGAAAGTAATTTCGTAAAATGTAAGTTAAAGAACCAAGGTGTAAAAATTGTATGTCGAACGTCAGACTTCTTTTCTAGTTTTAGCAAGCAAAAAGTTGAGGACTTTAATTACTATTTGGTCAACTTGGAAAAAAACTATAAATCTGAGTATTAATAGATATTAGTTACAATGATCATATCAGAATAGACTCTACATGATACGAAGATTAAGCTCATGTTTTAAGTGTCGAGTACGAATTCAGCAAATATGCTTTGCATGACAGCGAGCTCTAGTTTAGTACTTTGCTTTTGTTTTAGTTACTTATCTTTGTTTTACCAATAGGTATTATAGTTAATATTGTCTAAATTGTTAAATGATTGTGATATGCAAAAATAATTTAACTAATATTAATGATCACAAAAGTCACCACTCTAATATTTCTCTCTTTTGGTTCTTATGTGTAAAGGAATGTAGCATATGGTAGTTTTTGAAGGCTCTTTGGAACATTCAGTTGAGCAAGCATATCTTGCAATAAAATCAGTGTGCAGTTTGCCACTTCCGGTTCAACTACCATATGTATTTTGCTTATGTTATTTTTAAATAAAAAGTTAATTAATCAAATAAAATAAATTTATAAATTCATTAAATAACAAATTCTAATCTCTAAAATGTCCATTAATAAATATTAATAATATAAATTTAAGTGGTAGAATTGGCTAATCCTGGAAAACATTGCAATAAACACCATATAAGCAATGCGACAACCAAGTGCTGATTACTTGGAACAGTATAAATGATACAGGTTGCACTAAGACAAGCCAAAATTGTACGTATAACGCAGCTAAGCTCCTCCTATCTCTTCTTGATCAATTTCCATCTGTTGTTGATCAATAGAGTAATCCAATCGAGCGCCATGGGCTTCAATCCTCGAAAATTCCATTAGACATTATGCTTCTGTTTCCAAAGTACGTTTTATTTTAAGAGCAGCTCTTACAACATTTCCTCTTGTAATAATTCCGACCTTCAAATCAAGATTAAGAACATCGGCTCGTTAAAATCACCATTTGAGATTTTAGTCGGAATGGTTATATAACAGATAGGCTTCTCTTACCAGCTTTCCCTCAGCATCTACAACTGGAAGCCTACGATACTTTGTCTCAAGCAGTAATCTGACGCCAGATTAATCAATTAATAAGTTTAATTTCCAAGCTTCGGCTTAAGAAACATCGAATAATCAAAGCAAACTGTAAAATGGTGAAAAATATCAAGTATAAGAAGACCTTGCAGCATCCTCAAGATTTGTGGTTTCACGAACCACATCTGGGGCAGGCGTCATCAAATCACCAACAAGCTTCCCGTTGGTTTTACTGAGCAATTTTTGCACCTCGTTAAAAGTCTGCAGGCGCTAATAATCATTTGGTATCAAATTTCCCAAAAATGTTTTCAACAAAAATGGAATGGATCACATCAATTACAAGGCAATTATATCTCAAGGAAAACACCCCTCAATTATATCTCAAGGAAAACACCCCTATCATTAAGAGATGATGTAAAACAAAAAGGAATAAAGACAAGCAGAGTTACTTGTGCATGGTATTAAAAATTAATAAGGCGGAAGCAACTAAAAAGGATGTATATAAGGGGAACATGTAAGAAGATGAACAAATATAGAATCATGATATATCTCAGAAATAGCTTCATGCGAGTTTTACCAAGAATTTGAGAACAATCAAAATGTACACAGATACCAAGCAACTTATACCTGACGATGGTCCTCATAAAATAGTTTATGTTTCAGTGTTTTCAGAACATCAAATTTACGTTAGAATAGATACTTTCGAAAAAAACATTGATGCCAATCACCTACACTTCACTACTGGATTTTACTTGCTACAAGTATGACTTGCAGTATTTCTGAATATACAGTCCAGAGAAAGTTAGATTCCCAAAAGACGTTTTTAGATAAGATAAACAGAAGGTTATCTCGAGAAGCAATTAGTCTAATAGGATGAGCAAAGTGTAAAGGCATTATACAAAATTTCAAGAATGAATGTCCATTTTTTCATGGTTTTATGTTTATCTTAAAAGAGATAGTCGTCACGTACTTTCCAAGAGCTATTGACTTCAGGGAACATGCTGTTATCAGCTCTTCCGCCACCTAATTGGAAAATTGGAAGAGTTTATAGATGTAAGAAATTCAGTGTCATAATTGCATCTCCCAACTTCCATTTTAGAGCTGAAAATAAGGATTTCAACACAAACTAGCAGTAGATCAATTAATTACAGCTCTCCTGTGTTATTAAACACAAAGTTGCCAGAGGAAGGTCACTAAACTTTACCTTGTTTGTTTACTTCTTTGGAAGGAATGGGGCGAAAAAGTATCAAATATCTATAAGTTGGATATAGAAAGTGTACAACTGTAGTGTAGGTAAAACAACATAAATCGCCTAAACAAGGAAGATAATACTTTTTAAGTCATTAACCCAATATTATCATATTCTAGTCACCACGAAATATCTATGGAAAACATATATGAATGCCTTCTGCAACATACTAACAATTTAAATCACCATCAGATTTCATGTCCAAGAAAGCAAACAAACAATAAATGGCAATGAAACAGTCAAACCAAATATGTGACTGGGTGATTACAAGGCGATGATTTTAGGGTACCTGAAATGGAGTCCAAAGCTAGCAGGTCATAATCTGACACAAGACCAACCTGCCATGGAAGAAGACGTAAATACTTGTATATTGTAGATCATGCTAGCCGATATGACCACTGTTGAACAGCAACTTAGACTCTAGAGTAGATAATCAAAATTACTTATTGTATGTACACCCAAAGAAATAAACAAAGTGGACTGGGTCTATCAGCATAATCAGAGCAAACCACAAAGAAGCATTTGAACACTTACCAGTTTCCAGTTATCATCAATCACAGGAAAACCAGTGATTCTGTGTTCGACAAGAGTTTCTAAAGCTGTTGGCACAAAGTATACCATGTCACATACTACTACAGCAAGTCCAAAAATCAACAGCACTGCCAAGATCCAAAGAAATACCTTCCTCTACAGTAGTTGTTGGTTTTACCACATGCAAATTCTCTTTCTTAGTCATAAAATCACCAACTGTATATATTCCACTTCTTGGCTGCATATCAGCAATCAAACCAATCACATCCACAAACCAGCCAAAGCTCCCAGAAAAAAGATGAGTTAACAGTCCAAAGAATAAGAAGCTTCTTATCATCATTATTCAAATTGAATAGGTAATGCTTCACTTGTTTGACCGTTGAGCCTTAAGATAGTCATTTGTAAATAAAGTGTAAGTGAGCATCTTTCTAATCACTTAATTACAGGCGAAACTTCAAAAAAAACTGAACTATTAAACAATAAACTAAACGAAGCAGACAAAATATCTTAATGAGCTGTATAAAACCCAATTTGCGAGAACTTGTATAACGATTCACATCTACAGTCGCAAGATCTACGTGAAGAAAGTAAGCAATAAGTGCACAAGATAGCAAACCGGAACGGAATTGGTCATCAAGGTCCCGGTGGCGGAGACGGCAGAGGACCGGCGAGACGGAGGTGAGTAAGTCGACAAGGAAACGACTCGGATGTCGGAGCGGGAAAAAATAAGGCAAGGGAGATGGTGAGAGATGGAAACGGCAGAGACAGGGACGGGAACGCGAGGGCGCGTTAGAGCGATGGAGTCCTGAAAGAGGATCGAGTCCATGGCAGGGGAACTTTCCTCTTTCGGAGACGGAAAAGGCAAAAGAGGAAACGGAGAGGAAAATGAATACGGCTTCGGTAGGATATAAAAGTGCCGTGCACCGACCTGCTCGCCGCCTATTATTATTATTATTATTATTATTATTATTATTCACTATGTTTGTTTTCTTCACCAATAAAGCAAATTTATATTTTGAAAGTCAATTGAAAATTTTAAAAATTTTAGTGTTAAATTGAAAATTTTTCAAAAGATTGAGGACTTTAGAATTAATTATTTTTTAATTAAATTAAAATTTTTAATTAAATAAGTGTTAAAAATATTAATTTTCTCAAATGGTAAATTAAATATAAATTTAATAAATAAAATCTAATTTGAGGAGATTAAATTAGAGTTTAATTAAAAATTTTAAATTTGAATATGATAAACCCAATTTAAACAAATCAATATTTTGATTGATTGTTATAAAATTATTAAATTTAAATAAATTTAGATTTTCTAAAAATGAAAATTTATGTAATTATAAAAATTAAAATAATATTAATTATAATTTGTATTAAATAATATATATTTAATTGACTGAAAACTAAATGATGAAATAATAACGAAATAGAAATTTAATTTTTGTTAATTTTATAAATCTTTCTTACTAAACTTAAAAAGCGGAAATAAAAAATTATAAATAAAAATAGAAAAAAGAAACCTAAGAGTAATTTAATTTTATTCTGACTAAAATTTAAAAAATGGTAATATGACATGGATAATAATAAACATGGCCCGGAGGAGGCGAAGAAAAGCCCAATTCAGTTTAACACGGAAAAGGAATAAGAATTCTAGGGCGTGTGTGATTGTGTGCTCCTCTTATATAAACAAAGTCTTCTCTAACATGTCAGTTGCGGTGCCGCCACTGGTCTGCCCATCCTCTGTCAGCTAGAATTTTTGCTTCTGCCTATTCACATTACACTCTCCGACGACGATTCTATCCTTTTCCGACCACCCCCATTGTACCCTTTTGCACCACCACTCTTTATCCCATTAAACCACTCTGAAAACAAAAAAGTTCTCTCTTTTTAGTTTCTTTTTATCGATACGCATTTGTCTGTTCTTTTAGAAGTTTCTTGGAGATGGCTCAGGTTCAGATTCAGCCGCAGACTCCGGTTCCTCCGCAGAATGGGGTGGCGGCCAATGGGGTGATCCCGCTATCTTCGACTGCTTTGTATGTCGGAGATCTTGAGGCCAATGTTACCGACACTCAGATTTATGATTTGTTTAACCAGCTGGGTCAGGTCGTTTCGGTTCGGGTCTGTAGGGACTTGAGCACAAGGCGGTCTCTTGGTTATGGCTATGTTAACTATAGCAGTACTCACGATGGTTGGTTTCTCTTATTACTTTTCTAGTTGAAACTCGTAGTTGTTGAAGAGAATGAATTTGAAGAGTGGGTAGTTTTGGTTTTTTTTAATTGCGAAGTCTTAATCTTTAAGTGCATTAAACGACGGGTGATTTCGGGTTGTTCAGTTTGCTTCGGTCTCAGTGACATTATAGATTACTGTCCAACGCTGATAGCTCACTTCCGTATGTGATACTTGTTCTTATTATTTTGACATGTTTGATTGTATGCAAATTCAATAGTGTTGGCGTTGATTAGCATGAATTTGGAGAATCTCTAGGTGATTCAAAAAGTGCAGGGCTTTTCAGATTGATATCGTGCCTTGAGAGCCCTATGTTCTGATCTTGTGTAGTTTTATGCCTTGACTTGTTGATGTCTTGTGCACTGCTCATGTTTTGCTCCATATAATCTCTTTTTGTTCTGGTATTTTTGGGAACGGCAGCTGCTCGGGCTCTGGAATTGCTGAATTTCACCCCTCTTAATGGGAAGCCAATTAGGGTTATGTACTCCCATCGTGACCCAACTATTCGCAAGAGTGGTGCAGGAAATATATTTATCAAGGTGCAGTTTTTTCGAATATGGTAGATCATGTTGTTTACAAGGATGTTTGTATCGTTTTTTGTTCACTTTTCCATTTGTTGTTCATTCTTTTCTAGAATTTGGACAAGGCAATCGACAACAAAGCTCTACATGACACCTTTTCGACATTTGGCAATATCTTATCTTGCAAGATAGCAGCTGATTCTTCTGGTCAGTCTAAGGGATATGGTTTTGTACAATTTGATAATGAAGAGTCTGCTAAAAATGCAATTGAGAAACTCAATGGCATGTTATTGAATGACAAGCAAGTTTTTGTTGGTCCTTTCCTACGTAAACAGGAAAGAGATTCTGCTTTAGATAAGACTAAATTCAACAATGTTTACGTAAAGAATCTGTCAGATACAAAAACTGAGGAAGATTTAAAGAAGATTTTTGGTGAATATGGAACTATTACAAGTGCTGTAGTTATGAGAGATGGAGATGGAAAATCCAAATGCTTTGGATTTGTCAATTTTGAGAACTCCGATGATGCAGCTCGATCTGTTGAGGCACTTAATGGAAAGATATTTGATGATAAAGAGTGGTATGTTGGTAAAGCACAGAAAAAATCTGAGAGAGAGGTTGAACTCAAAGGGCGTTTTGAACAAACCCTGAAGGAGACAGCAGAAAAAAATGAAGGTCTGAATCTATATGTTAAAAACTTAGACGATAGCGTCAGTGATGACAAGCTGAAGGAATTATTCTCAGAATTTGGTACAATCACTTCGTGCAAGGTACAGTGATATTTCTATGCAAGAAATCATATTACCAATGAAATAACTAAAAAAATTGTGATCTATCTGCATGTCTTTTAGCCCTGAATTCTGATTTTGATTTGAAACTTTAAAGGTGATGCGGGATCCAAATGGTTTAAGCAGAGGATCAGGCTTTGTTGCCTTCTCATCTGCGGAAGAAGCATCACGAGCAGTAAGTTGATGTTAAACCAAGCTATGAAATGTTAATAGTTGTTTAGTTTGTTCCTTTCTATGATTTGACCTTCATAACATTAAATGTTGCCTTTTTCTTGAAGCTTTCTGAGATGTCTGGTAAAATGATAGTTAGCAAACCACTTTACGTTGCTCATGCACAAAAGAAGGAAGAAAGAAGAGCAAGGCTGCAGGTGATTTCTTTTGATCTTTTCAGCATGTTTTTATTTGTGTATTTTGGAATATGAAAGGTTTTTAATCAAGAGCCCTTGAAGAACCAATGGAGAAAAATTCTTCTTTTCTATCATTTTGTATGTTCTTATATAGACATATACCTCTTAACAGCTTTGCCAAACTTCAACAACATAAAGTGGGAGAGAAAAAGAGAGGGGGATGAAAAGTTTAAAGGTGCAACTTATGCAGAGATTTTTTTTTGCCTCTTATTTGCAGGCACAATTTTCACAATATCGTCCTGCAATAACACCTGCAGTTGGCCCTCGAATGCCTATATACCCCCCGGGTGCACCAGGCCTGGGACAGCAACTCTTCTATGGACAAGGCCCTCCTGCTATGATTCCTCCCCAAGTGAGAACTACTTCTAAATGCCATAATTTCCCATGGTTGTTACATTATTTTCAGATTATTTGGCAGTTCTGTTGTCCTGATTGTGCCAGTGCCAATGTCTCAAATATTGTTTATTTACTCATTTTTAAGCTTGTAGAACTAATTCTGTTGATGTTATTTTTCAAAGTTCTTTTATACATGGGAGTTTATCTAAGCTATAGTTTGATGCCCATACAATACTGCTATTCGACTTCTGTAGATAACAATGATTTTGAACTTTTAGCAAGACATTAGTTTTCAAGTTTTGCAATGGTCTGATAGCTATGGTCCTTTCTTGAAACATGGCAGCCTGGGTTTGGATATCAGCAGCAACTAGTTCCTGGAATGAGACCAAGCTTTTTTGTTCCAATGGTGCAACCAGGTCAGCACACTCAGCGTCCAGGAGGCAGACGGTCTACTGGAGGGCCAGTGCAGCAAACTCAGCAACCCCTCCAAGCGGTTCACCAACAGGTGAGTGGTTACCTGAATTCAATGCTTTTTCACCTTCAAATGTTACAGTACTTCAGTCTTGTAATATATTTCTTTCTGTTGTCTTGTACCTCTGTACTACAGATGTTTCCTAGGGGACGTGGTTATCGCTATCCTCCCAGTCGCAACATTCCAGAAGCTCCGATGGGTGGTGTTCCTGGAGGCATAGTTCCTCTTCCTTATGATATGAGTGGATTGCCATTTAGAGATGCTGCATATTCACAGCCAGTGCAAACTGGGGCTTTAGCCACTGCCCTGGCTAATGCAACACCTGAACAGCAGAGAACAGTAAGTTTATCCTAAAATCTAGTGGAGTATAAGTGACGTCTACTTGGACGACTATACATTATTACTTTATCGATCATAATGCTCTTCTAGTTCTCATCTGTTTTTGCATACCATGCTCAATATTATGCTGTCTTGCATTGACCTGTGGATATTTCAACGGCTGCAGTTACTTGGGGAAAATTTGTATCCACTCGTAGATCAGTTGGAGCATGAAAATGCTGCTAAGGTGACGGGCATGCTCCTAGAGATGGACCAGACTGAGGTGCTGCACTTGCTGGAATCTCCAGAAGCCTTGAAAGCCAAAGTTGCCGAGGCCATGGAGGTCTTGAGAAATGTGCAACAGCAGAAGCAGCAGGTTAATAGTCCAACTGATCGGATGGGCTCACTGTCACTTAGTGACAACCATGTTTCTTAAGCTTGAGCGTTGGCCCTTTTGAGCAAACATTCTAGAGTGAGTGAAATAGTAATAAGATTTTGGTGCAAACTCCAAACCATTTTGGTGCAAGTTGATTTGTTATGGTAAGTTAGGTTGACATTCGTTCTTCATTTTCTGACTGTCATGGCTTTATTACTGGCAGTGGCGTTGCTGGCCATTCTTCAATTTTGTACTTGCTAAGCCCTCTTTATGGCTCTAAAATAAATTAACGGAAACTGTGGCTTATTCGTCATTAGTTATTCTGAAATGCTAGTTTAGATTTGGTCTTACTATTTGCTGTTATGATATGTTCTAGATTATCCATATGCTGCATGCATCTTTCGGTGGGTTTTGGTTACACCAGTTGCTATAAAAGCATAAACACTCAGAGCAGATGGTATTCTAATTTTAACAGCCGAGTCTCTACCAAGTAACCATGGTCTAACTAGGCCAACTCTTGAGGGCTATGTGTTAGTAGATCCCCCTAGAAGTGGCATAAACTAGGAATCGACTGATTCCAAGTTGCACTTAATGCAGCTGTCTGCTTAGTTGACTGAAGTAGGAATGACAATTTTCAACCTTTAAGGTGCAGCACAACTGTGTTTTTGTTATGTGATGGGCCAAGCTTAAATTTTTTAATGGGGTAAAATCTGACCTGAAGCTTGAAGTTTGAGCCTGACCCAAAATTGAGATTTCCCAAGTTGAGCCTGCAAGTAAATGTTTATCTTTGGAGAATGGTGCAGAGAATCTATACTCCAATGAGTCTCTGGCTGACCAACATCAATTGCCATCTTTTCATTCACTTTTTGCTGAATCAATTATAGACACTTCAGTCAAATCAGTTCTCGAAGCCACTGGTATGATTTGAGAGATTTTGGGGGTGGGGGGTCAATTAACTTGTGTCATGTCCTTATTGTCAATACTTCATTATATACGGCAAGACCCCTACTTTGCGATTCACTGCATTGGTAAAGTAGAAGCCAGAAGATATGTCTGGAGTCTGGAGTCTGGACACGGCAAGGCATTTTTTGGGCACCCATTAGACCACCTCTGCTTTGCCTTAAAAGCCGTAAAAAAGTTTGGTTCATGACAAGGCAGTCTTTTATGTTCCGTTCGTTACCACCCACTGCGCTTTATCATTACCTCGTTCAATAATTCATACAAATGGTATACTAAATGTTTTCCTTTTATCATTACATTTAGTTGGTGGCTGAATCGAATCCTGAACCATTGATACAAAATTTAATTGCCCCCCCAACAGTGTGGACTAATAAACATGTCAGGGACAACCACTGCCCCCTTTCCTGTACTTTAAAGAATCCTCCTTTGATATTTCTTGTCACTGAGGTCACTTACAGCTTTAGAAGTCAACAACTCACAAGCCATCACAATTTAGGAACTCTAGTCACATGATGGTACGAGCAACTAGATGACAAAATGACGGGAAAAGAAGAAATCCAACTTGTGTCAAAGGTTTGAAATTTCTGTAAGGGCTGCTGCTTCTGATCCAACTTGAAGATAAACAGTAGGGTGGGGGGAGTCCACATGCATTGCATAGCATATTCTAGGTCTGAATGCGGTTTAGTTCCCATGATCTTTCTAGGAACCAAACAATATCTGCCAGTAGGGGAAAGTTTCCTCAAGTTTAGCATATTACTCTTAGCCCAAGTTCAGTAACAATGGTGTACCTTCGATCAAAATTTAAACGACCTCTAATATTTAAACATTTTTAAAAGACCTACTCGGGTCACCCATCAAAAGCTTTTGATTATCGACCCACTGAAATAAAAGCACATGCCTGACGGGTGCCCAGAACAATGACTGTACTGTTCCAACTTGTATGGGAACCACTTGTATAGGAGTGTGTCATCACATGTAAAATTAACACGAGGCTTAGATGGGGGCCCCATTTTACATCACTGTTGGGGCTAAGAGGGTCCCCCTTGGACATAAACGATAAACTCAGACAGGGATGCATATGTTAGTCGATTGGAGAGAAGAGTTGCCAGCAATGGTCGTCGGTTTTGTAAGGGGACAATGGAACGGAGTTTGATAAAAATCGCAAGTACGGGACCACTAACAGGAGACCAGTTGAAAGGTACAAAGAGTTCCAAGTTAATAGCAAACATTCGTTAACATGGTTACTTGGACGAAAGTGTCTGAAAGAAGTGTTATAGTATAATGCAAGGGACCTATCCGGTTCGAACGGGGATTAATCTGAGTATGGATGGCTTAAAGATACCTTCTCATAATTGAGATCCTTCCAAAATACTTGGTAGGCAACAAAAAAAAAAAAAATAATGCAAGTGAGTTCCATTTTTGGGAGATGGATGTATATTTTTCATCAATCGGCGTACAATTTGCTTCAGAAACTTTCCATTTTCATTCATTGAATCGATACTTAATGTAAACACATAATTCTCATGACAAGATCTTCTGCTTATATTTTATTCTCGTCCCAAAACAAGGATTTCCACGGATACTTGCAACCAAATGAAAGAATAAGAAGAATAATCCTCTTTATAGATGGCTTGTGATTGACGCGAATTTGTTATGATCATTCTAAAATGAAATTATTTTAATATTGAGTTTTTCAAATTTATAAATTAAAAAATTAGATCGCTAATCACTGGAACTAAGATTCAGACTAACTCTTAAATTTAAATTCAATCTGTTAACTCCGGGTTCTCTCCTTTCTAGTTTTGCCAAAGTTTTGCAGGCCCACCGTCGATACATCGGAGTCCGATGTTTCTGCTCTATTTTTGCTGATAGTATTGATCGGAATTCAATGATGATATCATATGGTCTCCGGCACATGTGAAGCTCGAGGTCCATGCAAGTGTCAGATACCTGGAACGGCATAGTCGGAGAAACACACACAACATTATTATAACATATGAGTTGGTCTGAACCGTGCAAGTTGCACCAAACCAAACTAACCATCTCAACTCACCTACCCATCCCCTGGTCAGCAAAACAGTACTGACCATGAACTTTTTTGCTTTTCCTTTCAGCAGAAAAACACGCTTCATACAGTATATTAAAGCAACGTCTCGAGGTAGATTGGTAATTGATTGGGATAAAATACAACTCTGACAGAGGTCGATCGAGAGTTTTAATTATCTGCACTAAACCACAAAACATGTTTGTTCTTATTTTATTTTTAATTATAAGCCGCGTCTCAAAGATGGAAACCCTGCAGTGTTACTGTGTCTTTGTGCAGATTTTCTGAATCTCTTCGACAGGTTGTTTGCTCAGACTATACTGTATTGAATGCTCAACCAATCTCGTCCACCTTACTAATGAAAACGGTAGAACATTCTAATCCCATTTGGCGTTTGTGGGATGTATGAGCATATCAGTACTGATAAGTGACGAGAGATCCTTTAGTTTTATTCTTCTAAAACAAATCTTCCGAAGTGATGGGAGAAATTTGATATGAAACATATAACCATCTTTGATTTATCGTAATTAATATATTCTGAATTCTAAGCCTCCTGTGAAGATGATATATAGCCGATCTATCCTTAATTAATCTTATTTTATTAAAAAAAGGTTCAGTTAAATCATTTTTATTTATGCTCATCGTTATCATTCGTTTAAATTAATCCCCACCCTTCTTTTGGTCTTCTTTGAAATTGATTGATTGATGGGAAAATGGAGATCTTCAAAAGATATTCAAACGCTTATCCACTTAATAATTGTGAAAAATATACACGATACTATAAGCAGGTGCACCATTTTCTTTAATTATCGTTACTTCCATCACAAGAAGTTAGCATATGAATCCATTATTAGCATTGGTTCACATGAAGCAAAATTGAGTAATTTAAATTTAAAATAATAAATTTATTAAATTAACTAAATTTGAATTTATTAATTTCACAAAAATGAGCCTTGAAATAATTGATAAAATTACTACTTTACGATCGTAAGGTCACGAAATCAATCTTTTTATAGAAATAAAATAAGATTTTACATAAATTATGGCCTTTAGCAGAATTCTCAAAGTGGACATTTTTGAGACCTGCATTGTTTTCCACTTGAGGAAAGGCCCTTGGCCAATTATGTATCATAGTCCCACTTCCATTATCGGAAAGGTTTTCTTTTTTTCTTTTGCCGAAATTTTGTGTTCCCAAAATTACCCCATCCGTCGATTTTCGAAGATATGCTGATTAGATTGATTGATTGATGGATCGATGCGCATAATATAATCGGATGTTTTTCATTTTCTTATTTTCATTCTTTTTGAGGTCAATAAAATATTTTTTATGCGGTCGGTATCTAATGACGTGGCGTCCTTTCATTTCTGGGCCCCATTTATTTGCAGTCCCTTCCGTGGCACAACACCGTCCTCTAGTTACGGCTAATGTTCTGAAATTCGGACCGGTCATCAAACAGGTGGCCTTACTGATCACCGGTGTGATGTAATAATTATATTTAATTATATATAATATTAAAAATATTTTAAAAAATCTCAAAAATTAAAAAAACTAAAAAAAATTAAAAAATAATTGTAGGAACGGTCCGACCGGTTCAGACTGGATCAATTTATAATCGGTTTTAAAGGATAAACCGGACCGGACCACCGATCGGTCACCGGTCAGACCGGTCGGACCGGCCGGTCCGGTCCGGGTTTAAAAACACAGGTTACGGCTAATCACGGGTTAATTAAATAACCACTATACCACACATTCATTATAAGATGTAGAAATTAGCATTGTTTTGAAAATTGAAACGAATCAATCAATCGGATCAAAAAATTGGTGAATCGGAACATGAAATAGTCCGATTTAGTTCGTATTTTTGTGAGTAGTTAACTCGTTCATTTTATGATTGGATCGAAAAATTGGTAAATCGGAGCATGAACTGGTCCGATTTAGCTCGCATTTTTTTGTGAGTGATTAACCTGTTCATTTTATAATTGGATCGG
>JANVCQ010000232.1:5486798-5517887 GCA_025531925.1 Erythroxylum plowmanianum
TGGCACAAATCCTACCTCACACGTGACCTTTCACTAGTCACTCAAATTGTAAGAGAAATAATATAAAGATTGAAGAACAAAGCTCAATACAATGGTGTAACAAGATAAGAACAATAATGAGCAATTTTGGAGCAATAGAAGAGTATTTTCACTTGTGGAATTTCAGTACATTCTCCTTTGATCATCCACTCTTATATTTAGAAGAAAATAGCTGTTGGAACATATTCTAGCCGTTGAATAATTTATATGACCGTTCCTTGATATTCTTCTTTTCATTTGTAGCTAATTGACTTTGCCAGAATCAGTTCGCTGTATTCATAAGTCGACTTGTAGTGGAGTGTAAGTCGACTTGTCTCAACATTTTTTGTAAAATTTTATCTCCGCTCTTCTTTAAGTCGACTTATGTTGTGTAAGTCGACTTGTGTCCTTCGATAAGTCGACTTATGATGTTCAAGTCGACTTATGTTATTCAGATCTTGATATATAAGTCGACTTATGTAGGCTTCAACGGTAATATCCAATCAAATCTTCTATAATCTTCATTATTAATGTCTCTTTCACTTATAAGGAAACTTCCATCTTAATTCCTTAATGATTAATCACTTATCCATCTTGATTTGCACAATAATAATCCTAAAATACCTGAAATAATTTCTTAACTAATTCTATATATTTTATTATTATCAAAACATAAAGGGATTTAATTTGTTAACCACCATTGATCCAACAACTCTTACTTTACTAAATGAAGAAGGTGGGTCAGAATTAGAGATACTTTACATGTACTTGTTGGGAGGGTTGATTTCACGTGTGACGTATGCGGACTTCTGTGGCACCCTCCTTTCCTTGTTGGATTAAGCTTGGTGGCACAGGTGACCGCAATCTCTTTACCCCCCACCTTCTCAAACTCAAATCTACTCATTCAAACCAGGAGTTTTATAAATTTTGTACATAAGCTAGTTTCAGTTTGTGTTGGGCGATTGCACCCAAGTTGTTATGAGTTATGACTGACTCCAATAATCTGGTTGGAAGTTGGGGTGACACGAGCAAGTCAACCCTAGTGTATGAGAAAGGCCCATCTAGTGGTTGGACATGTGGACCACAATGTCGTTTCTTTCTCTTGTATATTTGAACCCTCACACCTCGCTATTCTGACAGGTTTGCTTCATCATACATTAAGGCTACAATTAGGCCCAAGTCTAGTTTTGCAGAAAACCCTCACAACGTGACCATAAAATTGAAACCAATGGCCCATCTGCTCGATGAAGCCTAGATATATCAAGAAGAGGAATAGGAAAGAAAGGGATCCAAAGGAGGGTGCGGGACAAGGTACTATTGAATTGTGAGTTGTGAAATTACATTTGGATTAGGTGTTATTATAAAATTGCAGTCGATACGAATAAAAACGAACATAATTACGACTAAACACTTATTGCAACTATGAACTGCTATTTAACACACTGGTTAAGCATATATGTTGCTTGTTAATACTTAATAATGGTTACATTCTTTGCAAAAATCAGATAAGCATGAACAGCGGTCAAATTATGTTTCACTTGTCTGTGATCTAGATTCCATATTTGAATCTCACTGCAATCGAGCCCGGGACGGAGACGAGGTTTGCAGCCTCTCCTTAGAGTTTTGATACATGTTCCTCCTCATTCCCTGCCAACTGATCTGTAAGTGTCCTAATACAGGCTCTATAAGCTCTGTGAATAGGTTCATGTCCACCTCGTACTGATAAGGATATTTTTATCCGAATGTCATGCGCAACCCTAAAGTCAATTACCTTCTCTATGGTAAAGACTACGGATGTGACCTTTATCCGAAAACTAGGTTTCCACTTATCTTAACTGGAAGATTAAACAGTGATCTCGTGCGATAATGGACCCATCTCCATGTTGTCACTGACCTCCAGGCTGTGCCTCGGATCCACCTAGTAAATGGTATATTTAGGCAACATACTTACCTCGGTGTCGGTTTTGGCACGATATTTTAGTTTAACATAGGCTCCGGTTTTTTTTTTGTTTTTAATGTACATTAGGAAAAGTCCTGAGTAAGCAACTTGTAATAAGAGTTTCAACTGTTCCAAGTGGCATGCGATGCGAGACAGGAGAAGATCTTAGCCTTCGATAACAAAGCCAGACTTGACGACAGAAACAAAATCTAATGGGCACGAGATTTGCTGAAAGTAAGCAACAGGCAGGCCCACACAATACAGTGACCGTTGGCTTGGTGAACACCAAGTAAATGAAAAGAGAAGATTGGTGAAAAGAGAATAAGATGCGAAGGAGCAGCAGGTTAAGGTCAATTCACCGCACTTTCTTCATGAAACATCCAAGGGTGTGGGCCTGAGACGGGACGAGGCTCGGAGAAGACTTTATAGCACATCTTTCGTAAAGAAGTCAGGGTTTGGTAAGGCGTAAATAAGCATTCAAGGACAATAAGTAATAGCAAAAAAAAGTGGATGAATGATGAAGATGGCATGCAAAGTCAAAGATCGTTCTCTCATATTTCTTCTCTTCTTTTCCCTTTTGGCAATGGTTTCTCCTGTGAATTGGATTAAATGGTAACCTCAGAAAATGTGTCTTGCGTTAAGTGAAGAAAATAAGAAGTGTGGTTGAACTATCGTGAATCACTGACATGGTTCTGTTTTAGCTCTCGTTAAAAGCAAAATTTGCCAATTAAGTTATGCCGTAACAAGCAAATATCTGAATTTCATTTTCCAAAGACGAACATGGTTTGGCTTTAGGGGAGGTCAGCCACAAAAATCATGTGGTGAACATTCTTTACACAAAGTAGTGTATGATATTAGCAACTGAACTAAACAAAAGTGACCAATGTCCAACAAAAAGCAAATCCCACTAAATTAGATGCTTAACCGCTAACAATCAAAGAAAGAGTAGTGAACAAGAATGGCGAGACAAGACAGAAAATGACGTAATTAGTAGCTGTGAGTGCCACTCAACCACCGAATATAGCTCACAAAGCGAAAAGAACTACAAGCATCACTATCATTGCCAATAACCAAAGCCTTAAGACATCAAAAAGAGAGATGCCAAGTGTAAATCAAGTCATGAAAGTAGCATTTAATTCTTTTATTGGGGTTGTTAGGAATGTGACCTTGTACTTTACCTTAAAGCCAGCACTTAAACAACCCCATTATCTTACATTTAATATATAATATAAATAAATAATTGCTAAAACATAAAATGCTGTTCATTATTATTTTCACCAACTTTCTGAAAGTCATCGGTAGCAATTTCTGAGAATTTGTCTCCTGTACGAAGTTATTAATGAATGGAATACTCTGGGCCACTTTAAATTGACAGGGTTAAGAATTTATCATTTAGGGTGCATTTGGTTCTATGGTTATATCTGTCTGACCTAAAATTTCAATAGTTTTAATTTGTCATTTATATAGTTAGAAATTAATTACGTTAATTTTCATCCTTCAATTTTACTAACACCATATAAGTAAGGTCCATTTACATAATTTGTATAAAATTTTTTAATAAATAAATATTATATTTTCAATTAAAAATTAATTCATTTATTACTATCAAGATTAAGTGTAAAATTTTAAAATTTTAAAATCTTAAATATTTTATTTATTAAAATTTAACATGTTGTCTAAACTAGAAGAGTTGAATTTATATGTTCATCAATCATTTGAAGGTGATGTAGGATGAACTGTATAGCTGTTCCAATTTGTACTTTCCGGGGCTACACTTGCAACTTGACAAAGAAAATTCAGAAGGAATGCGAAGAGGAGATGTTTCATAAATTTTTTGATGGGTTTGCATGATACAGTTCGTACTAATATAGTAAGTCACATCTTCATTTCGTTATCACTACCTTTTCTAATATCATATAAGAAGAACATCATAAACAACTTGTTCGAGCTCGTGAAGAATGTGTTGATGTTGTCAGTTTTGTTGTTAATAATTTTTCTGATAATCAAAATGGAAGTACTTATAATTCAGATGAACGAGTTGCTTGTACCTATTATAAAAAGGAAGGTCATGAAGCGAAAAACTATTTTTAGCTTCATGGTTACTTGAAATGGTGATCAATTGACAGTTATAAAGGCAAAAGGATAGAGGGCATGGAAATACATCATACAGTGGACGTAGGGTTGTGGCTAATGTGGCGTAGAGTCTTGGTGAGCATTTGGGGCATAGTGATGCAAACAACAGTGCAGCGATAGTCACATAAACTGATCGAACTCGGCTTCCCATGTTAAACAATGACGAGTGGACTACTCTGGTCAACTTGATTAATCAGTGTAAGCCCTCCGTATTGAATGAAAAATTGATAACTAATGCACAATCCTTTGATTGGTTGCTTGATAGCGGAGCATCATATTACATGACTTGTGATAAAAAGCATTTATTTGACTTGTACAATCTCCCCGCCTTATCCTGTTGGATTGCCTAATGGTGATGTTGCATATGTAACACAAACTAGGAAAATGAAACTTGGTGGAGATATTGTCTTGCAGCATGTATTATATATTCTTCAATTGAAATGCAATCTCATATCAGTCCATCGGTTAATTAAACATAGAAAGTGTTTTGTCATTTTTAATGATGAGTTGTGTGCAATATAGGACCGCACTTCAAGGACGCTTATTGAAGCAAGTGAGTAGTATGGTAGGGACTATCCATTTTGAGGTGCAGTTGTGTCGAAATGCATGCAGAATGCGAAGGAAGCAGTCACCAAAGCTTTAACACCCACGGTTGGGGCACCCATTTTCCAAAATTATTAGTTTAGTTCCTAGAGTTTCTACTAGTTCTAATTCTTTGGAGAATAATGGCTTGTGTGGTGTATAGTTATGTGCCAAACAAACTAGAGATATCTTTTCTTTGAGTACCAATCATACACAAAAACCTTTTGCTTTAATTCATTGTGACGTTTGGGGACCATATAGTGTTTCTTCGTCTTGCAGAGCATATTATTTTCTCACTATAGTTGATGATTTTTCACATTTTATTTGGGTGCATTTAATGACTGTAGAGAGTGAGGTGCCTAATTTATTCAACCAATTTTGTATAATGATGCGGATTTAACTTAATCGAATTGTTAAAATTGTAAGGAGTGACGATGAGACTGAGTTTAAACCCTTTACAATCTTTTTTTTGGGAAATGGGATGGAGTTTCAAACCTCTTGTATAGGCACCCCCAACGAAATGGAAGGGTAGAACGCAAACATAGATATATTTGAATGTTGGATGTGCCCTTAGATTTCAAGCTAATTTGCCTATTAAGTTTTGGGGTGGATGTATTCTTATCGCGAAATACTTAATTAATAAGACTACAACCCCTTTTAAAAATGGAAAATCTCCTCATGAGATGTTGTTTGGACCTCCTTCTTCGTATGGTCACCTGCGTCCATTTGGTTGCCTTAGTTATGCTTATAATAAATCATGTAACAAATTTGGGGAAGGTAGTCAGAAATGTGTGTCTGTTGGATATCATCATAGGAAGAAGGGATGGAAACTTTATGATTTAACTACGGGTGAATAATTTATTTCATTTCCTTTGATGAAACCTTTTTTTCCTTATTTTGGTGGTGAAGACGTAGTGTCCTTATAATGTGTATTGTGATGATCATGGGTCTATTTATGAGTCTTCATCTGTGACGAATAATTGTGTTCATTCCCCACCCGCTTGCCAGAGAGGGGGAGTTATGAGTTGGGTTCGTTTACTAGTCCCACTGGTGACAATGTTTCTCTCCCCTCCTTGATTTGCGTGATACAAATTATACTACCCCTATGCCTATAGCATCTGATGCTTCAGTTCAGCCCCCATTGTCCACAGAGGATGCCATGTCAACTCTTACCAACACCACCAACAACATAGGCAAAGGTCAACGACAAAAACAATTTAATGTCCGCCTTAAAGAATACATTTGCACCAACGTCATAAAATGTATAAATCCCCTTGTCGCCTCTATTTCAGCTATGTCCTTAGGTAATCTATATCCAATAACTTATTCAATTTCATGTTACAAATTTTTTGCTAGACATAAACCTTTCATTGCAGTAATCGATAGCGAAGTTGAGCCACCCACTTTTCTTGAGGCCATGCGGAATCCTCGCTGGCGTGAAGCGATGCAATTAGAAATTGATGCTCTTGAAACTAATGGGATTTGGTTTATCTAGGACTTCCCTCACTGTAAGCAAGCTATTGGTTATAAATGGGTTTATCATAATAAATATAATTCTGATGGTACCATTAAGCGACATAAAGCTTGTTTTGTTATTCTTGGTAATAATCGGATTGAGGGTATGGACTTTATTGAGACATTTGCTCCTATTGCTAAAATAGTTACAGTTCAAACCTTCTTAGTTGTGGTTGTAGCAAAGGATTGAGAATTGCATCAAATGGATGTCCATAATGCATTTTTACACGAGGATTTGGATGAAGAAGTATATATGACATTGCCATCAGATTTTTCTGCTTTTAGTTCTAATAAAGTCTGTCGCCTTCATAAATAAATGTATGGGCTTCATCAAGCTCCTAAAATTGGTTTGCTAAACTCACATTGTTTGCCTTCATAAGTCAATGTATGGGCTTCGTCAAACTCCTAAAATTGGTTTGCTAAACTTACAGTGCTTTGAAAAAATGTGACTTCTCTTAACCCTATGCAGATTACACTCTTTTTGCCCTTCATAAAGGGTCTGTCACTCTTTCTATTCTTGTTTATGTGTATCATCTAATCAATGCTGGTAGCGATAGTGCTACTATTGTTGACTTAAAATGCTATTTGAGTCAGTTCTTTCATATGAAGGATCTTGATCGCTTGAAAAATTTGTTAGGCATAGAAGTTGGTTGTAATCCTAATGATTTTTTTATTTGTCAACATAAATATGCTCTTAATATTTTGACAAAAGTTGGCCTTTTGGTGCCAAACCAACTTATTTTCCAATGGAGCATAATCACAAATTAGCTTTGGCCACCGATGCCCTTCTTCCTAATCTGGAAAGTTATCGACGTCTTGTTAGTCGACTTATTTATCTTACCATTACTCGGCTTGAGATTAGCTATTCTGTCCACATTTTGGCTCAGTTTATGCAAGCTCCACATTAGGATCATTAGGACGTAACCCTCCATGTCCTTCGTTATCTAAAGGTTCATCCAGTCCAAGGTCTCTTCCTCTATCATGATAGTGATTTACTATTCTGTGCCTATAGTGATTCTGACTGGGCTAGTTGCTCGTCGAGTAGGCATTCTCTTACTGGCTATTTTGTAATGTTGGGTCACTCTTCTATCTTTTGGAAGAATAAGAAGCAACATACTGTTTCCTGCTCATCCTTATATGCTGAATATCGAGCTATGACTACAACGGTTTGTGAGTTCATTTGGCTCAAGGCCTTTCTCAAGTCTCTTAGTGCTTATCATCATGCTCCAATATGCCTTTATTGCGACAATATGGTGAGTCACTATATTGATTCCAATCTTATCTTTCAAGAATGAACAAAGCATATTTAAATTGATTGCCATTATGTCTGAGATTAAATTCAAGTTGGTAACATTGTAACTGCATATGTTCATACATTGCAACAGTTGGTAGATATTTTCATGAAAGCCCGTGGTCGACAGCAATTTCACTACTTTGCAATTTCGCATTCATGGCCTCTATGCTCCAACTTGAGGGGGAGTAATATGATGCGATATTTGTAAATATGGCTACTGTTATAATGGTCTCCTTAAGTACCGAACTTATCCGCAAGTCATGCCTACTCCTTTGCATGACAATCTTACTCAGATTCGTTTAAGCAAGACTCAACCTTCCCCACTTGATCATCGACCAACAATCGAGTTCTCAAATGCCTTACGACCTTTGAAGTGATTAACTCTCACACTCGCAAGAAAATACGGAAGCAATAGAATATTCAAAGGAAACAATAAAGAAAGAAGAGATACAACAAACTGCCAACCTTTATTACTTTCCTCAAAGTATACAAATGAATGCTCTCTCAACGCTACATACAAAGCAAGGCTCAAATGAGCTATATATAGGCATCAAGGCTTAGGGGAACAAATAAGAATCCTAACAGAAATCTGCTACTCATGATCACTTCTTATCATATCATATTACTTCGTTATCCTATAAGATTACATCCCCATCTAAATAGGATTCTATCCGATAAGATCTATTTACATCCCAACTAACAAGACAAAAGATTACATATGATCTATCCCTATCCACAAAGATGTGCACTATCTTCAGAAGATCTTCCCGCGTGGTCTTAATCCTTTAGTGCTGATGTTTATCTTCTGTGATCTTATTCCCCACATCGTCTACGATTCCCATGATCTCTATTCGTTAATGATGAGTCATCCAAGACAAAGCTAGTCATAGCACACTGGTCCGATCTAATACTTACCTATGTCAAGTTCATTAGCACGGTCTATCTATTTAAGCACCTACTAAGTCCTTAGTCCATCAAAAACTTAGCCTTATCCTTGTCAGCTCGTACATGATTTGAAACTCTACTAAAACTCTCACCATGCTTGAGTTAACATGATAAGTCACCTTGGAGCTTTCATATGCCACCACCATGTGCATGATCCAACTAACCTTCCACCCAAGGTCTGTCTTTGACCAGCTGTGAAGTGCCTTCATGTGCTAAGGGGCTAACAAACCATCCCAATAGATGAATTTGATGCCCCCGTAGAACTAGTTTGAAGGTAAGCATTCACTTGATCCTTGAGTTGTCACAAGGTCATATCTTTCTCCTACATAACTTCTGTGATCGACTTTTCCTTCCACTGGATTATGAACTCTGTCCGTCGGTTTTTCTTATGTTATCCTATTGGTCGGTGATCCAAGATCTTCTCTACTTAATCCTTGAACTGTTTTCTCCTCACTGGTAGAGTTTTCTTCAATTGACTGCTATTTGGATCTAATGTATCCTCATGGTAAGGTTTGAGAAAATTAACATGAAAAGTAAGGTGTACCTTTAGTCTTTTGGGTAACTTCAACTTGTTTGCCACGTTCTCCACTTTACTCAGTATTTCAAACGGTCCATCATACTTTGAAACCAATCCACGATGAACTTGCTTGCTTGAGATCTTCTTCCAAATTTGTGTGGTAAGTTTTAACAATACCTTATCTCCCACGTCAAACTTTAATGGCCTCCTTTATAAGTCCATTTGCTTCTTCATCCGTCGAGAAGCTTTTTGAAGACTATCCTTCACTTCATCTAATAGCTCTTTCTTCTCCATTGCGAACTTGTATGCCGCAGGACACTTGCCACTTGTCCTTTTTTGTGCAATCTCAAGTCGAGTGAGAGGTTGTTGTCCCAATGCTATCTCAAAGGGACTCTTCTTTGTCACAAAAGATCTGTGCAAGTTATAACAAAACTGTACAGTATCAATCAAACTTAACTATTTACGTTGCCTTATACTTATGTAACACATTAAGTACTTTTCTAATAGACCATTGATCCCCTCAGTTTTGCCATCTGTTTGTAGGTGATTTGCGCTTGAAAACTTCAAATCACAACCCATCATGTTAAAAAGGGACGTCCAGAATCGACTTATAAATCTGGCTTCTCGGTCACTCATAATATCCGTAAGGACTTTGAAATATTTCACCATGTTTTTGTAAAACAAATTCGTCGTAATATCTGAGGGACACGATGTTGGTGCTGGCACGAAGATCCCATACTTGGAGAAACGATCTACAATCACCATGATTGTCGCCATGTTGTCTACCTTTGGAAACCCTCCTATGAAATCTATCAAAATTGATATCTACGACCTTTCGAGAATGGATAAGGGTTGTAGCAAATTAGCTTCCTTTTTCCTCTCTGGTTTATGTAACTGACACACAAGACACGTCTTGACATATACCCCAATGTCATTATCCATCTTCAGCCAATAGTAGGAAGGAGCTAGGAGTGCCATCATCCTCTGAACTCCGAGTTGACCAGCCCACTGTGAGTCATGTGTCTCCTTTAAAAATTGTTCCAAAAAGCTACCGAAACTTGACACGTACACTTAACTCCTCTTAGTCATCAACAACCTATCATCATCAAGCCAAAACCTGTGCACAACACCTTCCTTAACTTGTGAGATCAACTTACAGTACATATTGTCCAATGAAGCCGCAGCTTTGATTTACTCCAATAGGTTAGACTCTATCCTTTTAATGGCATATAGGGTCGCGAATACCTCCTTCCAACTCAAGGCATCCACCATGTTGTTATACCTCTCTGATTTATGCTCCCATGCGAAGTCATATTCAGCAAGGAACTCCTACCATCGGGCTTACTTCACGGATAACTTCCTTTAGGTCCTAAAAAGTATGATAGCAACATTGTCTATCTGAACATTAAACATGGTTCCCAATATGTACACTCACCATGTCTCAAGGCAATGCACCATCACAAACATCTCCTTCTCATACGTCGAGTATCGTTATTTTGCACTGTTGAGCTTTCGATTCTCAAATGCTACAGGATGACCTTCTTGTACTAGGACTCCAGCAATGGCTTTGTCCGATGCATCCGTGTGTACTTCTAATGGAAGATCAATCTCTGGCAGTTCAATATAGGTTCAGTTGAGATAACAACTTTAAATATCTCGAATGCCTCTTGACATGCACCTGACCAACACCACTAGCAAGTCCGTCAATAGAGCTACTTTCTTCCAATATCCCACTATAAATCGCCTATAGTAGTTTGCCAGTCTAAGAAAAGTCTACAATTCTCACATTTTCGTGGGAACTTTATACTCAATTATTACCTTCACCCTTTTTAGATCCATTCTAACCTGACTCTCACTCACCAAGTGACCCAAGAATTTGATCTCTGACTGTGCAAACTCACATTTCTCTATCTTTATGTAGAGTTTGTGTTGCTTCAGCCGCTTGAACACTTTCCTCAAGTGCTCCACATGTTTAGTCATATCTGTACGATACACCACGATGTCGTTGAGATATAACACCACGAACTCATCAAGGAAATCGTACAACACGTCATTCATCAAGTTACAAAATATCGTAGGGGCATTAGTCAATCCGAATGGCATGACTAAAAATTCGTACGATTTATACCGAGTCACACATATTGTCTTTTGCTCATATGCTCAACTATCTGCACTTGCTAATACCTACTCTGAAAATCCAGCTTCGTGAAAATTGTAGCCCTCAACAATCTGTCCATCAAATCTTGAACTAAGGGAATAGGATACTTGTGTTTGATTGTTACCTTGTTCAATGCTCAATAATCCACATACATTTGAAGTGTTCCATCTTGCTTTTTTTGGTATATCACTGGGGCACCATACGAGGCTTTAGACAGTTGGATGAACCTTGCCTTAAATAGTTCACCAAGTTGTTTTTAAAGCTCCCTTAACTCCAACGGGGACATCCTATATGGGGTATGTGTAGGCGAGATTGGCCCAGGAACCAACTCAATCCTGTGATCTATCTCTCAAAAGGGGGAAAAGTTTTCGATAACTCTTTCAACATCACGTCTCAAAACTCCCTCAACAAACTTGCAACCTCATTGGAGACTTCCACCATATGGTTTTCACTAATCTCCCACATGGTAGCGAGATAGGTCTTCATTCCTTTCTTTAACCTTTCCTCGATCCTTATGGCTGACACATGTGCTACCGCTATTGTATCATCCGTCGTTTCACCACCAGATCTACAATACTTAACAAAGAAGGGATTTTTCTCATGCATGATCATCATACCTTCCAAACTTAGATATAACACTGCCTTTACTCCCTTCAAGAAATCGATCCTCAGTATCAACTCAAAATTTTCAAGTGGTATGACCATGCAATTGAACTCGGCACGCTCTCCCTATGCTCACTGGGAGTAGCTCCTACCATCGCTTGTGCCTTACTTGTAGGGTTTTTATCCGTGTTGGAGTCTTCAACACCTTGAGCCCCAACTTACGCACCATCCTTTCCGCCACAAATGAACGAGTCGCACCAGTATCTATCATCGTGGTTACCTCCTTCCCATTGACTTGTATCCCTACATATATTAACTTATCAAAAGGGTTAGACTCACTTTTAACCACGTTCAATAAGGTGATCAGATTTAGAGTCGCCTCTGAACCCTCCTCTTCTTCTTTAGCAATCAACGCATTCAGTTTCTCCTTCTTTGGACGTTCTCTCACAAAATGTGGACCGCTGCATAGTTAATAAGCAAGTTTGCCTTTCTTAGAGGACGTCTTCCCACTATTAAAGCCACTGTTTTGCTTGCCTTTCCCCTTGAAGTCTCCTTTCTTGGAGTCTTTCTTCTTTTTCCCCGCGTTTTTCTCCTATTGGGTTAGGCCTTTGTCCTTGGAAGAATTTGAGGAGCCTGCCTTAGTTTCTTTCGTCATTCGAAAGTCCACCAGAGCATCAGTAATCGTGATTACATCAACCACTTCCTTCATATTTTGCTTCCACAACTCCATTTGCGCTCATGGTTATAACCCAGAAAAAAAGTTGAAGAGCATGTACGCGTTTGACATATTATCAATGTCAAGCATTAGAGAACTAAAATTTTTATCATATTTCCTTACTGATCCGTCCTGTTTCAGCTTCTTCAAGGCATGCCTTGCGAGCCAAGAAGTGTTCATCGAAAGAAATTGATCCTTTAACTCCTTCATCTTGTCCTACGTGTCGATGGGATCTTTACCCACACTGATCTCCACAGAGGTCCTCGTTCTCTACCAAAGCTTGGCATCACCATCCAAGTGCATGGCCTTCACATTGACCTTCTTATCATTGGGTATCTTTGCAGCCATAAAGTACTCCATATCCCACAAAAAGTTCTCGAGTTCCTTTGCATTCCAAACTCCTTCAAAAACTTGGGCTCAAGCACCTATACTAAGGTGCTCTTGACATGTCCAGTCTCCTGTGATGCAACAGCATGCCTTAGGATTGTCATCTTGAACCTAGTATCCACCTGTGCCTTCATCAACTCCGCTATTTGATGCTCTAATTCCTAGATTTGTTCCGCCAATATCTCTATCCGAGTATTGCAGGAAGTGACATTCTCCTTCCCTTGAGGAATTGGGTCAATGAGTGCTCCACTCTATTGACATACTTCATCAAATTGCTGCCTCCTGCTGTCTCACAATTATGTCTCTGATTCTAGTTGTTACAAAGGTCTTCTTAAGCACCGAACTTATCCGTAAGTCGCGCCTACTCCTTTGCATAACAATCTTACTCATATTCGTTTAAGCAAGACTTAACCTTCTCCACTTGATCGTCAATCAATAATCGAATTCTCAAACGCCTCACGACTCTCGCAATGTTTAACTCTTACATTTGCAAGAAAATATGGAAGCTATAGAATATTCAAAGGCAACAATAAAGCAAAGAAGAGATACAACAAAATATCAACCTTTATTACTTCCCTCAAAGTATACAAAGAAATTTTATGTCAAATCTGTTTAAAGAGCAAGGCTCAAATGAGCTATATATAGGATTAAGGCTTAGGGAACAAGTAAGAATCCTAGTAAAACTCTACTACCCATGATCACATCTTATCCTATCAGATTATATCGTTATCCTATAATATTACATCCCCATCTAAATAAGATTCTATCTAATAAGGTCTATCTATATCCCAAGTAACAAGATAAAAGATTACACATGATCTATCCCTATTCACAAAGATGTCCACTATCTTCAATGATCCTCCCATATAGTCTTATCCTTTAGTGCTGATGTTTATCCTCTATGATCTTATCTGTCACATCGTCTAAGATCCTCACGATCTCTATTCGTTGATGATGAGTCATCCAAGCCAAAGCCAATCATAGCACACTGGTCCGATCCGATGCTTATCCTTGTCAAGTCCATTAGCCATGGTCCCTCCATTTGAGCATCCACTAAGTCTTTAGTCTATCAAGAATTTAGCCTTACCCTTGTCAGCTTGTATACGGTTCGAAACTCTACAAAAACTCTGAGTTACCTTGGAACTTTCGCATGTCACCACCATGCGTGTGATCCAACTAAAGTTCTACCTAAGGTCCATTTCTGACTAGCTGTGAAGTGCCTTCATGTGGTAAGGGGCTAACAAGTAGTGTGCATATGTAGGGATATGGTCAACCAGAAAGAGTTATTTTAGGCAAAGATCTTATATTTACTGTTATAGGCTAAAGGTGTATAGGTGTAAAATTCTATCCTTTGTATTGTATATATGACATGATACAAGCAATAACACATCAAAGTTTTACCCTCGTGTATTTCTTTATTTTCAGAAAACTTTTTATTTTAACAACGAAACACACTTAATATAAACATTAATCATTGACTAATCAAATATCACTAATATGAAAACTTATTTCAACTTTTAAACCGAATGAATTAACATTTATTTAAATTAATATTTTAAGATAATTATAATAAAATTTTAGTTTATGTCATATTTAATTAGTTCGGTTCGAGTTTAAGAGCTTGGTTGAATTGTAATATAAATAACATTTAATTAATCATTATCTAATATTCTTATTACATATATTTTATAATTATTTTTTACTCGATGTTTAAAAGAAAGAATTCTTTTCTCAAAAACTGAAAATTAGAATGAACTTTTTCAAGAAATTTAAAGATTAGAGTCTTTTTTGTAAGATTTCTTAAACTAAATAAGTTGTATGTATCTTTCACCTTAAAGAATACATATACTGTGGTAAATTTTTAATCTAAGTTAATTTGTATTGCATTGATACAGGACTTATATAGACTTTGTTGTCTCTTAATAATTGAACCTAAATACTATATAACGATCTTATGGTAAACTATAGTAACAAATGTAAAGACCCTGCTAAAAGATTTTAACCTTTTTTACTGGTAAGGCAACGTATGTTCATTGACACTCTACTAAGTAGGGGGCTTAGTTCGCTAAATGGTAATTAATTTATACCCAAGATAAGAAAAACATTATCACTAATTAACACCCCACCAATAAATTGACAAAACAATTCGCACAGCACAGTGAAGTGAAAATAAGACAATGACACGCGCTCTTCCGGTACGTGCGATCGAAGCAAAAGCAAACATCGTATGACCAAACCCCAAAACCCCGCAGCTAAACGACAAACAATCCGTCACTATTTTCTCTTCCGGTTTCACCCTTTTAACCATTCCATAACCACGCCTGGACCATCTTCCTTGTCAGCTCGAGACCGACACTTTGCAAATTTAGCTCAGAACGAACTTGCGACCGTAAATATCAACCCCAATCATTACTCTACACGTATTCTAAACCCTTTTTTCTTTATGTATCTATTGTTTGACCTTTTTTTTTTCTAATTATTGTTTTTTTTTCCTGCTCTCTTTTTTCTTACCTGTGAACTGAGCTGTGGTTTATCTATTTTCTGGTTTCCTTGGTGGAGTCTTATAGTTTTTAGATAGGTTCGTGGCATTTCACATTACAACTGGTGATCGTGTTTGTTTCTGACTTGCATTTGCCTTTGCTGGTTCTCTTTCATTGGATTATGGATAACTAAGCTTGTTTTGGTGATCGTTGAGCAATGGGAGCTTGCTCGTTAGTGACTTAAAGGTGTTGTATTTTTTTCACGCTGCTCATGGGAAATTCCTTCTGGGTTTTGCTCTGCTGGATATGAGATGGTCTGTATTAGTTGTGATTTTCATCTGCATGCAGATCTTTGGTGAAGTGAAGAGCTGTTACTGTTATTATTGGAAGGTGTAGTTTCAGTGGAATAATGGAGCACAAGACATGGCTTTGGAGGAAAAAATCTTCAGATAAGACAGTTATTGCAGCTGACAAAGGAAATGAAGATGAGGTACTCTAAACTACTTGGGAATTTTGTTTTATCATTTATTGGGATTTTGTTCTTCTACTTGCTTTCTTGCTAATGATTTTAGCCGCTCGATGTAATGTGGGAGTAACTATTTCAGATTGTTTCTAATCAAGATGGTTAACACGAATTGTTTTACTTTGTCACTGCGTGATTCCTGGTTGTAACTTGATTTGCATTTCCCACGTCTGTAACTGGATTTTCACGTTATATCAGATTCTAAAATGGTAACCGGATCTTCACGGTTATTGTTTCCTCAGAAAATTACAAATGGAGATCCACATTTGAAATGGAATTTTAATGTCTGTCCTCTTCCTGTTGATATTTCTGGAATTTTACTTGTAAACGAATCAATGGTCGACGGATTATGTCATTGAATTTATACCATGAAGCCAATGCATGCCAAGTAAACGATCGTAGGTATTTATGCATCTCTCTTCATGACAGTGATGACTTCACCTCGATCAAAATTCTCATCAATTTTTTTCTCCATCCTGTTTTAATTCATTGTTGAAGGACTAGTTGAAACATATGTATTGGTAGAAAAGAAGTTAGACTCCAGAATGTAATTCAGGGAAGTGTAATTAAATTACCAACTTAATTCTTAAAGACTGCAACTTCTTTGCTCTTTTCAGTGGGGAATTCTGAATAGGGTTTTTGAGGAGAGACTCTTGAGTAGCAACGAGAAATGTTGAAACCTGTCAACAAAAGATTGAATTACATGGGAACTCTTTTCATTAATACAAGTTACTGCTACCCATGATTGGTGTAATGGAATAATGAAACTCTCTATTAGGACGAAGTGTGGTTATTCTATCAAGAATGGTTGCTTTCCAATGTATCCAAGGCAACTTTAGATCTGTTACTGATGAGAAAGCTTGAAATCAGCCAATCATGCATGTCTGAGGAGCTTCAGCCTGCTTGGCCTTGAAATCTGAATTGTAATTTTACGTTTTAATAGTAAATTACTTAACATTTACAAATATTTCCAGTTTGCACCAGCCAGTTGATAAGTAATGTTGTCCTTTTAGGTACAGGCAATTTTGAACGGCAAGGCAGAACTGCAGAATGACCTCAAGATTTTACATGAAAAACTTTCTTCTGTCATGTCGGAAAGCAATGAAAAGGATGATCTTGTAAAGAAACATGAGAAGACGGCTCAGGAAGCCATGGAAGGTAAAATATGGAATCTTCTTATTTCGGTAAGTTTCATAGTATGATTTACTCTACTAATCATCCATTGTTAATATGGCATACTACATATGCCAAATAGAATGTCAGAAGGCAGAAGAAAAAGTAGTCTCCCTAAAACAAGAATTAGAGAAAGCATTAGAGCAGAGAATTGCTGGGGAAGAGAGATTAACTCATGTGGATGCAGCTCTTAAGGAGTGTATGCAACAGCTATGTTTTGTTCGAGAAGAGCAGGAACAAAGGGTTCATGATGCTGTGATGAAGACATCAAAGGAATTTGAAAATTCCCAAAAAGTCTTGGAAGAAAAACTGACAGATGCCAACAAAAGGCTTGCTAAAATGGGTAACGAGAATGCAAGTCTTAGTAAGGCTCTCCTGGCGAAGGAGAAGTTGATTGAAGACCTAAACAAACAAAAATCTCAGGTTGAGGAAAATTTTAATGCTCTAATGAAGAGGCTGGAATCTACCGAGAAAGATAGTGCATCTCTGAAATATGAAGTCCGTGTGCTAGAGAAGGAGCTTGAGATCCGAAATGAGGAGAGAGAATTTAATCGTAGAACAGCTGATGCATCACACAAGCAACATTTAGAGAGCGTTAAAAAAATAGCAAAGTTAGAATCTGAATGCCAGAGGCTACGAGTCTTAGTTCGCAAGCGGTTGCCAGGCCCTGCTGCCGTGGCAAGAATGAGAAATGAAGTTGAAGCACTGGGAAGAGATTCAACTGAAATGAGGAGGAGGTCAAATTCTAATCTTAGTGGGTTTGTGGCTGACTCAGCTGTTAGCATATCACCCGAGTCCCCCAGCAAAAAGATTAACTTTCTTGCTGAGCAGTTATGTGCCATGGAGGAAGAAAATAAGATGCTCAAGGAAGCCCTACAAAAAAGGGCAGCTGAACTTCAATTCTCAAGAGCAATGTATGCTCGCACAGCTTCTAAATTATCTGAGGTTGAGTCCCATTTTGATGCATTGTCAAAAGTTCAGGCAGCATTGGAACCATCAAAGAGTGCTTTAGTGTTGCCCGAACCCTCTCTGGCCTCAATGTCTGACGTTGGGAGTGATGATAAGGCTAGCTGTGCTGAATCATGGGCTTCTGCATTGATTTCGGAGTTGGAGAACTTCAAACATGGAAAACAGAGAGGATTACTTCCAAGTAAAACAGTTAGAACTTCCGATATTAACCTGATGGATGACTTCGCTGAAATGGAAAGATTGGCAATTGTCTCAGTTGATAACCCATCTAGAAGTTCTCATGTTTCGCCTGATGATGCCAATGCCATAGTTAGCTCCTTGAATGGATATTCTTCAGAGGTGAAGGGCAGAGAGATCGTTCCAATTTCTGAATCTGTCTCCTCGAGATCAAAGCAGGACGAGTCAAAGGATATTAACAAAGCTCCTAGTTGGCTTCAGGATATTGTGATGGCTGTATTGGAACAAACCCGTGTTACAAGGAGAAGATCTGATGAAATACTGGAGGATGTTAGAGCATCTTTAATAAAAATGAATAGTGAAAGCCTAATAAAAAGCGTTGATAACAGAGATGGCTGTGAACATTCTGGTTTTTCAAAGGCACCTGATATTGCTGGATTCATATCGTGGGAACCTGCAAACAGATCTTCTGGGATGGATGTAATAACGGATGTTGACACCTTGACAGATAAGGGCAGCCAGCAATTCCATACAGATCTAAGCAGATCTATATGCAAAATAGTCGAACTTATTGAAGGGATCACTTCATCGTTCTCTGGTTATGGCACCTCAGAGACTGATTCCAAGAAGGACGGAAGTTTCTTATCATGTAAGAGTACAGAAACAACTTCAGGCTACATGGTTCGTGCTTTCCAGTGGAAAATTTCTGAACTCAGTGCTGTGCTACAGAAATTTATTCAAATTTGTTATGATCTGTTGAATGGAAAATCTGATGTCACCAAGTTTGCCCATGAATTAAGCACTACTTTGGACTGGACTATAAACCACTGCTTTTCTATTCAAGATGTTTCCAGCATGAGGGACGCAATTAAAAAGCACTATGATTGGGATGAATCACGAAGTGAAAATGAATCTGAGGTTGGCGTGACTGATCAGTTCTTGCATTTGCCAATAACTGCTTCTTTACGTGGAAATCATAACTTTGAAAAATGTCTGCCTGCTACTATATATGAAACTGATAAGTTAAAAGATCAGCTCTGTAATATAAATTCCACAAGAATCGAATCAGAAGAAGGGCTTGAATCGGCTGTTGATAAGATTGAATTCTTGACAAATCAACTGCAGGAATCTAATAAAACCATTTCCATGTTACAAAAAGAGGTAGAAACTTTGAAAGGATCAAAGGCAACTGATCAGAATCAGACAGACAGTCACAAGCTGATGAAACAAGACCCTGAGAGCAAGCTTAATGTGTCCAAGGCCGAAGTAAATGAGGTTTTTCACAGGATTTCCTCCTTGGAAGTAGAATTGGACAATAAAAAGAGCTGCTGTGAAGAATTGGAGGCCACATGTCTTGAGCTACAGCTCCAACTTGAAAGGTATAATTAGGCTATTTCAAAACTAGTCCCCATGGGTATCCTATGTGATTACCAAGAGTTCTCATCTGATTTATGGTTTTTTCAGTGCGACAAAAAAGGCAACTCCCAGCCAAGAACCACATCAGGAGGAGAAACGACTACGAACTGTAAGTCTATACACCTTGCCATGGAATTGATAACTTACTTGACTACCATCTCCTACATGATTCTCTTGCAAATATGTTTCTCGTGTCTGATAGTATTGCCTACTGGCAGCTAAATGCCGATTTTTGTGATAAACTGGCACTTTCACTTGACTAGATCAAAGTCTTTTGTGCATGTCACTTGATTTAGAACTTTTGAAGAATGAGGCTGTGATTACTGTTATATTTCAACTGAAAAATTGTAAATCATGTGTGCCCACGAAGAAAATAGAGTGTTGAATCACAATAGAGAAAACTGATGGCACGCAATAATCCTACGTATAGGACTACCTCTTGAAATTCCTTTCCAGGCCCTAACTTCATCGTGACAACGAAAGGAAATTTTATCTCAAACTATCATTGCTTTTATGTCTTCAATAACTCAAATGGTGGGGATCAATGGTGGAGAGATCCTGATAAATTAGTCCTTAATATTAATGACGACAATTGGTTTCACTTACCAAACCCAGAGATTGGAGTTTTGTGCCTTACAGAGAAGCTTTGAAGATGGTAATGTTATTTTGAGTTGCTTCATGTTGCAGGATTGGGAGATTTCAGCTGCATCAGAAAAGTTGGCAGAGTGTCAAGAGACTATTCTGAACTTAGGGAAGCAATTGAAAGCATTGGCTACACCGAAGGAAGCAACCCTGTTTGATAAGGTTATTCCTACAAACAGTGAATCAAATACCCCATCTGACACCTCCATGAAAAGCATAACGCTGGCCGAACAAAAGGACAAGGTCATGAATCAAAGGTCCTCTCTGCTAGAACGAATGCTAGCAGATGACAGTCTGGAAGTGAAGGACATGGGATCTCCTAAAATTCAGGCAACTGAACAATTTTCTGGATCTGCTTTAGTTTCAAATGGAGGGATAGAACCTTTGGAGAAAATCCTTATCGTAAACGGAAGCAAACAGTCGGAAAATAGTGTCTCAATTGGTTCCTTGGCCCTCGTGCCTACCAAGAAGCGAGGAGTAGCAACATTGTGGAGAAAGTTGCTATGGAGAAAAACGAAATCCTACAGCAAGAAACCAACCCTCCCTTTTGCTCCGTAGCAAATTCAGCAAAATGTGTGTTTTCTCAGAATTTTTTTTCGTTTTGCGTCTTATGCTCCTGGGTCGACATAATAAGGTTTTCACGTTTGTTAATCTTCAGAGAGAAGTGGGTTTTACTTAATACTGCGTGTAATCTCCTGTACATGAAACAAAGACCTGTTTTCTACCGTAGTGAAAATAAGGAAACATTACACCACCATCTCATGATGCTGAGCTAGCTATTGTATCTGTAAACGTAGAATTTTTCTTGCTTGTCTTCACCAATCATATGCGATGTTACAGCAAATTTCGATAATAATCGAACTGCAACTGGGCAGAGTTGCAGTCAGCAACGTCTAACGATATGCGAACTGGAATTCTAGAACTTTGTATAGTATCCATTGTTATACCAGAATGACGCTGACATTATTTAGATCAAACACAAGCAAGAATAAAATACAATTGTGTATACCAAAATAAGCCTTTATGCTTGAGGGGGATACAACATCTAAACTAGCATTCAGATGGCGTACTCAATCTTTATATTCAACAAATCTAGCAATATCATGAAGTCCTGCCTCCTCATAGCATTGAACAATCCGCTCAAGTAAGTTGTCCCAAGTACCTTCCACAGAAGCCAAATCCAACAAAAAAGCAGCTTCATCCAACGCAATCTGCAAATTGGAAAGATGAAAATCATCGTACAGTCTTACCATGGATTTTATGATAATGTAGTCAGATGGATAGTGGATAGAATTTCGAGAAACCTGAGCAGTATCCTTCCCCTTGTTAAGCTCCTCTTGCCTCCCTTCCTCACTCACTCTTTCTTTAATATACTCGATTTGCTCATCCTCCCATTCTGCTGTTAGAGCGACTTCCTGATTACAAAGTGAATTCACCCATTTAAATCCAGGAGAAGAAAGAAATTGCAGACAATAAAAAAGGGAACGGACAAAGCAAGAACCTGAAAACACGCACCTGATACCTGCATCCTAGAGTCCACCATCGTGATTTTAGAGCCCCCCTAGCAGCATCTTTAGCTTCTAGCCTACGGCCTACCCTGTAGTAAGGGTAAAGAATCACAAGAAATGCAACAAACAGAACAATTGAATGATTTTGTTTTGCATAAAGACAAGGAAATTCTACGAACTTCAGCAGAACCTCAGAATTGAACACAAAAGGCCGAGCAAATCCTGGAAAGTGTTTCTTCTTTGTATAAAATTCCCCCGTCACCAAAGCTGAAACCTTTATAAGCACAAAAGGATATATAGTTAGCCATTTAATTGCACAAATATTGGAAAAACTTACAAAGAGTTATCAGAACTGGGAGATCCTTACATGATCACCTTTCTCAAGATGATGCATCACCCTGCGTTCTAGGACATCTGGAAACAAGCCAACCTGCAATATAGCCATTTATGTACTTAAAATGGCCAAGTAAAGCACTAATAGATGTCATGAGTACCTTTTTCAACAGATAACCGTCTAGATCTGAAATATTGGATTTAGCAAAGTCACCCTTTGCATATATATTGTTTCCAGCATCAGCCGCAGTAAGAAATAGCTCATCGTTTGCTTCTGAAGTTTTCTTGGTATCTTCCTCAACCAGCATTCGGTGAATAAATTGATCAACCTATAAGCAGACAGCACTCCCTACTGGGTTAGGAGAAAATATGTAACTACTGACTTCTAAAGACAGACTAATTTTGTCCAACATGCAGTGCACATTCATGCTCAACTTACAGTCTTTGCTAATAGCCAGACGCCGTGTTTGCGAACCTCCACAACTGGCATTTCCATCCTGCATATATTAGACAAAACACATCAAGTTTAAAGAAAGTAAGCAACAATAACAATGGCCTCTGTGACATAAATCTTACCCAGGTGGTGCTGTAGGCCATCTCAAGAGTGCAATAACATCATCTACAACACACAAAAAGGTCACAAACCAACTAAACCTTACAACTCTCTAAAAACTACAAAATCTATACTATTTAGAAATGCATCATCTATACCTGACCTGCTTTTAGACAGAGGAATAGCAAGTGGAATTAACCCTCGCTTGGCCCCAGGAGATACAACAGAATCACCTGTGAACGTGCATCATTAATGAGAATGCCATTGTACAATAATTGCAGTGGCGATGAAAGAAACCAGGAAAGAGTAACAACATTGGCACGTTTCCTATACATATCAACACACAGGCCCCTTAGACACAACATCAAAAACTCCAAAGAGAAGAAAAGAACCAAGGACGGGCTTCCTGGGTTTTATTGATGGCATGAGATGGGTAAAGTTATGAATAGGCCAGCAAGTGTAACTGACAGGATTCAAATAAATGAACTATGACTCTTTTAACTTTCCCTTCTAATTTTTATTCAACACTCTAAATGCTTTTACCTCGCGCCTTGAGCATCCTGAGCAAATGAGACAAGTGCTTAGGAGGCGAAGTCTTAGCCACATCTTCGATAAAACTCGCATGGTCTGCAAAAGTTCTAACATCTGGCGAAAAATGCATATGCAGAGAAAGCCTGCTAAAGGAAAAGTCAAAAAACTTTGATGGGCAGTCAACGATATTGTTTACTTACCATGCGATGAAGAGGAAGAGAGGATACGAAGAGTAGGTCTGAGAAGCAGAGAGGTGGCGCCTGGCCCACCGTACATCACTCCGCCGCCGAGCTTCATGTTCTATGGCCTTCCGTTATGGTTCTAGTGAATATCTTACGCTATAAAGTGATTGGGCTCTTATTGTCTTAGGCCATGTACGGAGCAACATAAGCCCAACATGCCTTGAATTATAGCCTTATTTATAACTTAATTGTCATAATTAATCTACTATTTCTAATGTACCTTTCAATAATATTTTTTAAGAGGACTTTCAATCATTTTAAATAATCACTAACGAATATTCAACCATTACATCTTCACCCCTCAAATAGAGTTTTGTATACTCAAACAGAAACTAAAATGCTTGTACTAAGTTTGAATCTTTTGTTATTTATAACATTTGAAAAAAACCACATTAATACGGTTATTACTTGTTACGATGGTCTACTTCAAATTGTTTTTTCTAAACATAAAATTTTAGACTAATTAAATAAAAATTAATATCTTAGAGAGTATGCTTAAATAGTTTGCACAATTTAAAGAGTATTTAAATTATTTTATGATGATATGACTCAATTAAAATTTATAGAAGATAAAATTGCAAAAAGGCAGAAAAACAGTGCCTTGTAACTTGTGAAAAGTCGTGGTTTAGATTAGTGCAAACAACTATTGTTAGTTAAAGGTATTGTTAGTTAAAAAAAATAATATTTACCTTCTCGTCCAAAGCTCAGGTCCTTAAAGTCCTAGAAGAAGGACCTTGGCATGTGATGAACCTTCCATTGATTCTCCAAAGCTAGCAACCAAAGTTCCACCCTGAAATAGAAAATTTAAAAGTTAGTTCCTCTATGGGTTAACTTGTATAATGTTCCATTGGAATATTGGACTACTAAGGGCCTCAGTATGATTGCAAGTTATTTGGGACAACCTCTTTGTATGGATAAAAATACAACAAAAAGGAAAAGATTAGGCTATGCACGACTATGTATTACTATGGACATCTCTAAGGATCTACCTAAACAAATTCTGAATATGTGGTTAGGGTTGAATGGAGCATTGTATGAAGATACTGTAATAGTAGACTACCATTGGAAGCCTTCTTTGAAGCTATAAGGCAAAAGGTGAATGCCTACGGGAAAAATCTTCAAGAAAAGCAGTTATATGGAATTAATGGGTATAGATCAAAATGAGAAGGATGGGAATGATGAGCAGGTATTATGTCAAAATATGTCCTAAGTAGAACCAGTCATAAGGGATCAAAATCAGGTGGATAAGGCTGGAAATGATGAGCTGAAACTAAGTCACGAAGGGTCCAGAGTTGCTTCAGCACTACCATATTTAGACGTGGAAATCTAGATTAGGCAGAAAGTGGAGATATGCACAACTAAAGAAGATTCTAAGGAAAACATGCCAACTATGCTTGAGAGGGAAAAAGGTGATGATTTGGAGGTAACCTCCTCCCTTTCAACATCGAGCAATGCTGAAGGAAAGGAGGTTGCAAAACAGTTTACTAGTGCCAAACGGAGGAAACGTACTAGGAGAAAAGGTCAAAGCTCCAAAGCCTTTTCTTTATGATTTTAGTTTGGAATGTCAAGGGCTTTAATTGCCCTAAAAGCCTTTGGCCCTAAAGCATTTTTTGGATAAAGGAAATTTTTCGATTTTTGCTATTTTGGAAGCAAAAATTAGATTGGAGAATCTCAAGTTTCTTAATAAGTTAGGTAACAAGTGGCGGCTTCTCTCTAATCATTAAGCTCATGCTTATGGTAGAATTATTGTTGGTTTTGATCCCCAAATAGTTGACATTAAGGTGTTAGAAATGGAGATGCAGGTCATGTAACATCTCGTTCCCATATTAAAAGTTAGAACCCAAAAATATAGTACATGTGAGATCAATGAGAGATTAAGAAAAATGCATTTTTTATGCTGATGATATTGTTAACATACATGCATGTGAATTTGAATTTTCGCACACGTTAAAATGACTGTACATGCATTTATTGATATTCTGGGTATAATTGAATTGTGATGTAATATTATTGAGAATTGTGGTTTATGTGTATTGAAAATTTAATTGGTAAGTGTAGTTGTTAATTTTGAATTTTGGTGAATTTTGGGAACAATTTTGAAAAGGTTGAATATCATAAGATTAGGATAAATGCCACTTGGTGAGTAAAATGATGGATGAAAATAGAAATAAGAAAACAAATGATATTGGAGAATTTTGAAAAAAAATTGGAGATGACTTTAGAATTTATGAGAAGAAGTTATTGGAAAATTTTGGTGATAATTGAAATGAAAAGATAGGAGTTGTGGAACTAGTCCAATAGGAACTAATTAGTTAGGAAACTAACTAAGACCTTAGAAATAGGACAAGTGTCAAGTCTAAAGTTAAGTTTCCTTAACTTTGAAAGTCAAGTTACTGTGCTTGTCTTCATCTTCCTTCGTAACTTTTTCTCCAAAGTTACCTCCTTTACACAATTTTTTCATCAAATCTTTACCAAAGCAAAACCTTGTTCTCATATACCCTTTCGCTACTCCCAACTTCGGTTTTCTTTCATTTTCTTCAAGAAAAACTGAAACTTGCTAACTTTTATAATAGTATACGTGAGTTACAGGAAGTTTAGGGATTCTTGAGATTTTGCAGATTTTGGAGCTATATCAAGTAAGTATTGTGTAAATCCTTTAGAGTTTTTGTTTTATAAAACAAAAATGGTGATTTGTTGTCATGTCATGAATAAGACAAAAATAGACATTTCTCATGTTCACTGTAAATATAATATGAAAATGTGAATTTGTTGATTTTTTGGATTTGATGATCATTACGTTATAAGTTAGTGTAGAAATGACTTTTGGAGTTGAAAGATCTTAGAAAATAGGTATAACTGGGTGCAAAAACTTTTTGAAGAAAATAGAAGTGAGAGCTCTGTTTTCATTGTGTATATATATGCATATACGTGTGTTTTGAGAGTTATAAGAGATGATAAAAGAGGTGTAAGATGATATTTTGATATGGGAAAGTGATTTAAAATAAAAGTTTGAGAAGAAAAATGGAGAATGTATAAAAATTTGAAGTGCAGAAAAATGAAGAGATGGAGAAAAACAAAATGCAGAAAATGTTAAGGTGATATGCGTGGATGGATTTTTCTATTTTTGATGATTTTTGTATAAACTTGGATTTTGGATTTTGTTTATGAATGTTGAGTATAATAAGAGATAAAAATGAAGAGAAAATCATAGTAGAATCAAATTAGAAATGTTAGATAGAGAGAGAAGAGAAAAAGATGAAAATTTTCAGAACAGTGAAGGCATACGTGGAGAACTTCTGATTTTTGATGTTTGATGTTAATTTTGGAGTTTTGATATGTTTTTAAATATGTTGGGTTGAATAGAAGTCGAGAATGTGGTAGAGATGACTTAGAGAAGTTGGTTTGAAAGAAAAGTGAGAAAAAGAAAAATATGGGTTTCGGAAGAAGAAGAAGACGAAGAAGCATGATCGTGACTTCGAGAAAAAAGTTGAAGAAGCACAATTGTGCTTTTGCATGATCATGACTTTGAGAAAGATTTGGGAAAGCACGATCATGCTGGAGCACAATCGCGACTTTTGAAATTCGTTAAAGACTCACGATCGTGCTCATGCACGATCGCGACTTCTTTGGCTAGAGACAGTTTGAACATCCTTTGATTTTTTGGCCATCTCTTCTTCTCCCGACCTCTAAATGACATGAGATTTGAACCATTAGACTTATAACACATTGATATACATCCCCACTAAAAATATTAGCCATCTAAAATCATTTGGTAGAGATCTAGTGATAAAATGGGGATAGAACTGGCAACAAATCTAGAAATTTGGTCATTGGGTGTGCACGACTGTGCGTTAAGGTTGCACAGCCGTGATTTGTTGGCGTGCATGGGCATGAGTTATGGTTTCACGCCCATGATTTAATTGTTTTAGGATGTACGGCTGTGACTTACTCAAAGGTGCATGATCGTGCTTGAGAGCTTTTTGCACACTAAATGTCCTTCCTTCTTTTTCCTATAACTTCTTCTTTAGACATCCAAATGACATGGGACTTAAGTTTGCATATTCGAAACACATTGTTTTATTTCTCCACCAAAAATTATAGTCATCTAAAATCAATTAGGAGAGACTAGGAGATTCAATTGGGACAAAGATGAAGAGGAGTTTTAGAAAATTGATAAATGGAGTGTTTTCATTAAACATGTTTCGGTATTTTGATAATATCTTGTTCTGTAGTTATCCGAATGGAATGATTCTTAATTTAGATTAAACTAGACACATAGGGATGCAATTTTTCTGAAGGAGTCAAATTTTAATTTTGTCTATAGAATTCTAGAATGTGACTTGAAGTTTGGTACAAAATACTGTTACAGTTGAAGAATAGTCCAAATTACTTAGAGTATAACTTTGGAATACTAAAACTTAAGACAAAGGAGAATATTTTTCTAGAAGAAAATATTGCCAAATTACTTCATTTTTCTTGTCATAATGTTCATGGAAAATAGACCCAAAGGTATGGAAATTTGGAGAATTTATAAGAAGAAAAGAGAGTTTGGATAATATTTAATCTTGTAATGTTGGAATAACATTAGTAAATGAATTGTTGTTATCAAAGTACCAAAGGCAAGAGTTTATTGGGAATAAAGATATTCATATGATTGTAGTTGTGATTCAAAGGATAGGAGTAATGGGTATCAAGTTAAAGTGAATGAGAAATTGTTATTTTGAGAGCAAATAATGCTAAAAATGAAATGACAAGTAATTGAGTTATAAAATGAAAATGTGGATAAAGTGTGAAATTTGATAATATACTTGTGATTGTCTTTGAGCATGTATTATACATATTCCATATACACATTTGTGCATAAAGGAATACTTATAATTGTGCAATTAATAATGTGTGTGTAATGTGTGTATTGCATAATTTTGATGTGTAAGATAAGCGTCCACATTCAGACATTTTCAGATCTTGGAAGTAATTGCTAATCTGGAGCACACTGTGAGTCGACCTAGATGGTCTCATTTCATTGTTTGTTCTAATTTCAATTTATGCGTTGAATGACTATGGTTATGATTATTATGCAATGAGAATATAATTGATATGAATGTGAATTGCTTATGTTGATTCCGGATAAGTGTATTCTTAACTTAATTGTTGAATGCTAGGCTAAGGTCCGATGATGAATGTGAAAGTGATTATGATTCCGAAATCATGTGACTGATTAAAAATATGTGACTATGATTCATTCCATTACATGAATGCATGAAACATAAAGGTAGTTGTGACTGGAGTAGCCATTGAAAAAGAGCTTAAAGCTCAGATTGTGATAAAGAGCCTAAAGCTTAGATTGTGAAAAAGAACCTAAAGCTTAAAAAGTGTATAAGAGCTAAAGGCCTACTATGTAAAATGAGTCTGTTATCCACAACAGATACGGGACAGTTATTAATGATCTCGATATCTACAATAGATATGGGATAGTTATAGGCACTCAGTCATAACAAAGTAACAAATTGAAAGTGAGTCTCATGCACACTGCATATGCATGATAAGAATGATTATAATGGTTTGAATGATTTTGGAATGCGATATGTGTTGAATGTAAAATATGAAATGACTTATCAAGTGTATGTGATTCAATATGATTATTAATAAAATGATGTGAATTATGTGAATATATAAACTGTATGTGTTATGTGATTGAGTGAGCCATCGAGGATGGTCATTCACTGAGTTTGCAAAAACTCTTCCAAAATTTGCAATATTTTTCAGGCTCTGAAGAGTTACCCCATTAGGTTAACGGAAATACAAACACTACATTCGAGTAAGAGAATAGAGGTCAGGATCAGTTCGCGTCTGCATTTGTTTTCTTATTTTTATATCAAATTGTGTATTCCACGATTTCTGTACAATGTGTATTTGAATATTTTGTATATAATAGCTTTCGAAATTAGAAATGTGTTGCAAATGAGATTGATCAAAGTGTAATGATAAATGTGATTTCAATGTTTATGAAAAAAAGTATGGGTCTGAATTTGATAATTGATTTTTGTATATGTGTGTAATATTTTAAAAAAAATTGTGCTGAGTTTTGAGAGTTTGAGCATTCGAGCATGCCACTTTTGCAAAATTTGCACTCGGACATCACTCAGAATGACGGGTATGTGGCTTGTGAGAGTGAGGTGCTACAGGTCATGCACATGAAGTGGCATTTTGTTGAGCAAAATACGTCTATTTTTGCCTTAGTAGTGTATGGTTTCAACCATAGTTTTCAGAGGAAGGTTTTTTGGGAGAGCCTACTAAGTTTTCAAAGAAGAATGGTAGGCCTTTGGCTCATTTTAGGTGACTTTAATTCTACTCTCTATAGAACGGAAGCAGAAGGGCATCTTTTCTTATGAAATTACTCTACTGGCTTTAAGGATTATGTTGATCAGTTAGGAGTTCTAGACCTTAAGGCGACTGGTCATTTCTTCTCTTGGAGTAATAAGCAAGCTAATGAATGGTCTTTTAGAAAAAAGTTAGACTGAGTTATAGTCAACTAAGCATGGCTACAACAATTTCCTAAAAGTAAGGCCTCTTTCTTTGACCTTATGTTTTCAGATCATACACTAACGATTGTGGATGATTTGTTCCTAAAGGTGAAGTGTTGCCATCCTTTTAGTTTCAACAATTACATGGTCAATGTAGATGAGTTTCAGGACTGCTTGAGGGTAGGGGTGACATTAAGTGTTAATGGAACTCTCCAATTCAAACATGGGCAGAAGCTTAAACTAATCAGAGAGGGCTTAAAGTCACTAAAGAAACAGATATGGGAGAGCACTTTCCAAGCCATTTCAGTAGCCATAGATAATTTATCAAAAGTTCAACATACCATTTCTTATAATCCTCGAGATTTTTCCCTTTTATCTCGGGATAAATATGCTCTGTTAGACTATTTGTAAGCCATTAATAATCATGCTAGTGTTATAGAGCAGAGGGTTAGGGTTAAATGGCTCAAAGAATGTTACAAAATTTTCTTCATCTCAATTATTGTTCAGGAGCATAATAACTTTATTAAGGAAATTACCATGCCAAATGGGAGAAAGATTAGTAAACATGAGGATTTGTTGAAAGAAGCTGAGAGGTATTTCAAAGATTTCTATATCTCTCGAAATGCAACTGTGCACTTTCATCTTTTCGATTTTGTTATTCATAACAACTTATCTAATAAAGAGAAGGCTTTATTAACTAGAGATATTGAAGACTCATAAATTGAGAAGGTTGTCTTCCAAATGAACCCTAAAAGGGCTCCAGGTCCGGATGGTTTCAATGGTTTCTTTTCTCAAAAAGCTTGGCCTGAGATTGGATCGACTTGAAAGCAGTTGTTAAAGAAGTCTTGATCGACTTGAAAGTAGTTGTTAAAGAAGTCTTCTCTTTAGGAATTATATTAAAGGAAATCAATAAAACTATCTCTACACAGTCCCTAAACTAAGTAATCCAACATCCTGTGTAGCGCCCCCTTACCGCAGGGTATACACCGGGACGCTCGTAGGTCATTTCGATACATATCCTACAATAAGGGTGAACTACGAACAATCACTACTGTACTCCACATGGCATCATAATGATAAAACATCAGTACAAAATCACAACTTTTAAAAACCAAAATTTTCTCCATTTCATTTCATCAAAATCAGCAGTTTATACATCTGTCATCGTTTACTGTCTGTACATCAATCTAAAAAAAAACCTAGTACAACATG
>JANVCQ010000232.1:5528069-5540452 GCA_025531925.1 Erythroxylum plowmanianum
ATAGAAGAGTTTTTGTTTAGGTGGAGAAGAGTAGCAAGTAACAAAGAAGAGCTTTCTTGTATGGGTGGAGCTTGAACTAACGAAGGAGGAGTAAGGAAGAAGCTACGAAGATGGAGGAGAAAACAAACACATTTAAATCACCAAAACCTTAGGAAAAGAGAAGTGTCGTGGAAGACCAAGGAAAGTGGGACTTTTATAAAACTATACCACACGGTGGCATGTTAGGCAAGTGACAAGTGACAAGTGTCACTTGCCACATGTCACCTTCCTAAGCCTCCAATTAGTTTCCCTCCAATTAACTTTCAATTTCTAGTCCAATTTCTCCCCAAAATTCCAATGGCTCAAAAATTCATCAATCCTAAAATCATGTATCTAATTTCCAGTGCCATTGGACAATAAATTTTACTACCGGTAACCAGTCAGTCTGCCACTTGGCATTTTTCCTAGTCCGGAAATTTTTCCCGAAATTTTTCAAAAAAATTTCTAAAATTCACCAAAAATTCAAAACTCATAAAGACCCACTCCAATTAAATTTTCAAGAACAAAAATCACATTTTTCACAATAATCACATTTAAGACACATATACCGGGAAATGTCATGAATGCATGTACAGTCATGTGCATATACAAAAATTATTATTCATGTGGAGGTGTAGGCCATATTATGCATGAACATGTCGAGACAAGTTTACACACTCATAACCCGTCATAAATGACTATTCTACCCTTCCCATCGGTGATGGGATGTTACATCCTGGGAGGAATACATGCCTATTGCTTGCTCTAATTTCTTATATAAAGTGATTGCAAAGATTATCGCCAATAGGCTTAAAGTTATGTTGGGGTCCTTGATAATAATTAAAGTGTTTTCTTATAGGGCAAACAAATTGGAGATGACATCTCCATAGTGCAAGAACTGCTAAGAAGTTACTCGAGGAAGAAAGCTCCAAAGAATTGTGCTTTCAAGATAGATTTTAAGAAGCTTTTGATAGTGTAGAATGGAACTTTATCTTGAGGTTACTTGAAGTGATGGGTTTTCCCAGGATGTTTATTAAATGGATTCAACCTTGTATTTCTACTCCTTCTTATGCTGTTTTGCTTAATGGAATTCCTACAAAAAAATTTCATGGGGAAACGGATTTAGGCAAGGGGATCCCATGTCTCTTTATATATTCATATTATGCATAGAGGCCCTAACCTCTCTCTTGAAACATAATATTGGCAAGGGTTCATGGTTTAAACATCACAGTCGATGCAAGAAAGTCTCTTCGGTGAACTTATGCTTTTGTAGATGATATCTTTATATTCTTTATCGCTGATGAGTTTTCTATCAAGCTCCTTATGAATTCGTTGAATCAATTTAGCTCTATGTCTAGATTGATTGTTAACTACAATAAAAAGCCATTTTGTTCTCTCTAAAAGTGCGGATTACATGGAAGGAAAAGTCCTCTCTTTAACTGGAATGCAAAGAAAATAAACTTCCTTATGCTACCTAGGCCTACCAATCACTTCTAGAAGGATTCAGTTTAGTGAATGTTATCCTCTTATTAAAATATCAAAATAGATTGTCCTCTTGGACCAATCGTGCCCTATCCTTTAGAGGAAGGTTACAACTAGAAAATTATGTGTTTAACTCCATGCATACTTATTGGTCCTTGAATATGGTATTTGTAAGGGGAGTTATTAAGTCACAGGAAAGTTAATGCGAAATTTTTTATAGGGAGGAGGTGCCCCTAATAGGGGATATGCCAAGGTAAAGTGGATTGATGTTTACAGACCTAAACTGGAGGGAGGCCTTAGAGTTATTCCTATTAAATCATCTAATAAAGTTCTCTTGATGTAGAAATTCTAGTCAATCCTATAGGGAGATGACACCCTATGGGTAAAATGGCTCCATGCTTATGTCCTAAAAGGTCAGAGTATAAGGTTTGTTGATCCAAAGGCCTCCCATTCTTCGTTTCTATCATAACTGTTGAAGATAAAGCAGGAATTGGTTTCTAAAATTTCATGTCAAGTAGGGGATGGAGTGAGGGCTAGTTTTTGGTATGATGATTGGACAGGAAAGAGATAATTAATTAGGAATCAAACTGTCATTCAATCACTAAGTCACCTTCCCTTTACTGCTATGGTTAAGGCCTTTATTAGGGAGGATGAGTGGTTGGAATTTCCAAGAGAAATTCACTACTTACAACCAAAATACTCCCTTAACTTATTGATATATGACAGATATATTTGGAGAAACCACCTGCAAGGTCTATTTACAACAAAAAGTTGTAGAGAATGGTTGTTATGGAGAAATGTCAAAGTGGATTGGTGTGAAGTGGCCTGACATAAAGAGTTATTGCCTAGCTCCTCATTCATCCTATGGCTCACTACTATAAACAAGATTAGTACAATGGATAGGCTTTCTTTCCTATTCCACTTAGATTTGTGTCCTATGTAACTCAGGATAAGAGAATAGGGACCATATGTTCTTTGAGTATCCCTTCTCTAGAGACATTTGGTCTTGGATAGACCAAATGTCTAGGTTCTTTAAGTACATTCCAATTCACAGAGATACTACAATGGTTCATTAGACTGAAGCCCATTTCCCATCCTAATTCTATCATCTGCCTAATTTCGTTTTCCTTTGCGCCTTAAATTAAGGAAATATTGATGGAAAGGAACATACATAGGTTCCAGAACATCAATAGAAATTCACAGCAAGTAAGGGAATGCGGTTTTGCTAAATTTAGAGAACAATTAATCTACTATAGTTCTATCGAGGAGTGCTCAGCCCAATTAGCCAATTCATAGAGAATATAGAGAAAGATGCATACCAATAGTAGCAGGTAGTTCTTCGAAGTTTATATTCCTTGATAATATGGAAAGCAATGGAAGGGGGACTTACCTCTCTGGTGATGGAATGGAAGCGCCATCTATGCTGGGAAGATGTTGGGGACACTCACTTGTGGATATAGTACATGAAGAGATAAGAAAGAAAAGTTCAATCTTTTTGCATCAGCCAGTCTTAAGTGTCAAACATGAAGAAGAGAAATATGGATAAGGAAGATCTATTTACCTTCGTTTGGATTTCCTAATTGATTGCCTCAAAGCTCTCCCTCGACATCTCAAGATGGAGGTGAGTGTAGATATCTCCAACCCTAATCGGGGAAAGAAAGAATATATGAATATTTGAGTTTAGGTTGTTTTCCCAATTTGGTATCAACGTTGTATCTTTATGTTTTACCTTGGAATGTTGTCATTTTGTAAGCTTATTTTGGTGTTGAACGGTGTCGTTTGTTTGGTTGATTAGTGAGTTTGACTCACCCTGACTTGTAATTTTCATCTTTCTTTTATTAATATTATTTAATTTCTCAAAAAAACTTATAGAAGATATGACGCTTAATAGAAAATTTTAATGTACTAAGATAAAAGTAGATGATCCTACATAGAGATATATTTATCTTTTTAATATATCTTTTAAATATTTCCTTTCGAGCCTTATATCTTATATTTAACCTAAATATTTTGATATGTAGTACTTTCCTTTTAATTATTTAGATTAAACATTTCCTCATTAAGCCTCAATGTTTTCTTATAATGACTTATTTGATTTATTTAATTACTTGTCTTCTTTCTTGTATTTACTTATTTTATTTTTTATTTTTATTCTTTACCTTATTTTATATTTATCGTATTATTTATTACATTACTTATTTTTATATTTTTATTTATATGTATTTATTTATTATTTATTATCATCATCATCATCATCATCTAAAAATTAATTAATTAGGTCGGGCCAAACTATGGTTGGGCAGCGTCATGAGTTGAGCAATCCTCGGCTCGTCGGGTCATGGGCCCACTAGCTTGGCCCATTTTCATTCTTAATTGTTGTCTTTATCATTCGTTTCGGTGTCTAATGTGTAAACCTAATTCGGTAATCTATAAGAGCATTAGTTATTCCTTCTTCCTAATAGCTTCGTTTGGAGAACGACTATTAAAAGGCTAAGACAATCCTAAATTGCATGAAAAAGTAATTAGAAGAATATGAGCAGTGTAACTTGGAATGAAACAAGTAAAATTAGAAGTTATATCTTACGAAAAGACCTACGATGTGCAAATCATTATCACGATAACATTTGAACATTCAACCTGTTATAAAAGATTAAGCTACACTCTTAACCTCAATCAACTAGCCATGTGAATTATGTGTTTCGGATGATAGAGATCCGAAAGCTCTGGATCTGTCTACTGCAACTTTCGTGTCCAATCCATACACTGGTTTGATTTTAAATACTGCTTAATCACGTTTCTCTTTAGAATTGACGTATGGCCATCGAAATAAACTTGTATGAAATGGATATGTATGGGATATAACTTTCCATGTCAGAAACGTGATTTCAATTCGGCATTATTGGCCTATGAGATCCAAATAACATGTCTTGTCGGAAGCATTCAAGTACTGTAATGATCGGCAAGATTTTTTAAGAAAAAATTATTTAGGGCCTTTCATATATTTTGAACATTGAAGTGAATTCAAAAGAGCGCTAATTAGTTAAATAATTTATTTTTCTAAATCTTTAAATGCATGTCGGAAACGTGACTTCAATTCTGCATTATTGGCTTATCGGATCCAAATAACAGCAGACCGTATCCTGTCTTGTCTGAAGCATTCAAGTACTGTAATGATCAGTAAGATTTGTTTTTTTAAAATTATTTAGGGCCTTTCATAAATTTTAAACTTTGAAGTGAATTCAAAAGAGAGCTAATTAGTTAAATAAATAAATTTTCTAAATCTTTAAATGCATGTGAAAATCCAAGGATTTAATAGTTTCGTAAAATCTCCTATTTTAATCGTAGTCATTTCTAACATAATCAAAAACATAAAATTAAACACATAAATATAAATCAACACTAAAATTTATTAATGCAGCTCGACCCACCTTACTTGCGTCTATGGGTTCTTACCTAGCTTAATACTTTCACCAAAGAACAACAATAATTTTATACAAGATCTTATAGAGCTGACTCACTCAATTTTTTGTCATATGAATTCACAATTCACATTATAAAGATTTCCCCTTAATCCAAGGTCCAAATATAAGCATTATCATCCAAGATTAACAATCATCTCAAAATGAACAAAATATAAAAGGCAAGGCAATAACCAACACAAACCCAAGTCTTCTCCCCCTTTGGGACACAAAAAGTGTAGTCAAGAGGCATCGAAGAATCGAAAAACCCACTGCTTTAGTTGACGGAGAGCGTCAAGTTGCATTTGAAATATGCCTTCAATTCGTTCAATTTCAGTGAAAAGAGCCGCATGAGGATTGACGGATGAAGTGGTCGAGGCATCTGAGGGACTAGGTGAGGTGTGAGGCAAGTCCACTACTCGTGGTTGCTAGAAAGTTCTTGGTGAGATATTCATTAACGTGATTGGTTTAAGGACACTCGACTCCAACCGAAGGACGCCACTGGCATATAGAAATAATCAAGCATGGAAAATATAGCAAGGAGTGTAACTTACTCCTAATATCCAGCATAGCTTCAATTATGAGTCGCCTTAGATTAAAATTTGTCCCAGTACTAATTGTATAGACCAATTTAGCCTGTGCTAAATAAATTGAAATGACATGCGTACAGCGTACTACGTATTCAATTAGCTAGAATTAACTTATAGATCACAAAATATTTTTGTGTCAACATAGAAGCACGCAGCACCGAACTGGATGGCCAAGCAATTAATTTGCCTCCAATTAACACAGTAGCAATCAAATAATTCGGAACATACCAATCGTCATCATAAATTTGGTCTCCAATCAGATTATCAAACCCAGTCTATCAGCATCAAATTGTACCAACCGACCTTGCACATACATCAATTTATAACTCAATGCAGTATTAGTCAATATATCACTATTCAAATTGCAGTAAAATTGCTTTATCAACTCAGAACCAGAATGTTCTGGTAGCAACACAACTTGTAATAAAGTCGTCTCTGATAATAGAAATCCAATAGATACTGTTGGAATTCATCTAAATTAATTGTACGGTCAATAAATAACCTGATATTACCAAAAATATCCCATTTTTACGCATCTTTGGAAGTGAACAACTTAATTGATACCTCATTGTCCAATGTCATTTGGCCAGAAGAAATTCTTCAAGGTGGGCAAACTGTTTTCTGAGCTAGTAGCTTCGTTCATTTATGAGGAACAATAGAAGGAGTAGTTAATGGAGCATCTACCGTGGGAACCTTGTCAGAGTCTGATGAAGAATCTTCGATCATTGAAAGCAACACCGACATAGCATCATCGTGTTCTGAAGGTCTATCTCGAACCGAGGTGGTGTTGGGACAATAGGGGAGACCGAAGACCACCCAGCCCTGGTCAATTTCCTCTTAGGTGTTGGGTTCAACAATAGGCAATTTGAACGACGAGTGGTTGCCACCGGTGGTTTCTCCACCACTAAAGAGGAAGATTTTTGCTTCATCTTGCCCATTCTAGCATCAGAAATCAGAAACCCAAGAAAATAGAGATGAGTGTTGTCGATGTAGTGAGAGTGAGAGAGACACCCAAGAGAGCAACCCACACTGATGAGACAGCTAAAGCTTGATGAGGAGGAGAATGGGTCTTCGATGGAGCCAAATGGAAGTCAAAATCCAAACTAAGAAGGCAGTTAAGATGACAGAGGATACGACGGTAGCATAAAAATAAGAATACAAGTTAGGGATTTTAATCCCTTTTTGAATTTACATTTTTTAAAAGAAAAGATACATGAATAATTTAAAGCACACAATCCCAAAGTGCCTTGAAGAAGTTCAAACCTGACTACGTCAAGAGGTTTTGTAAAGATGTCTGCCAATTGTTTTTCCGTAGACATATATGATAAAATGGTTATTTTATTTTGCATAAGCTCTCGGATAAAGTGATACTTCAAATCAATATATTTCATTCTTGAATGCTGAACTAAATTCTTTGAGATGTCTATAACACTCTTGTTATCACATTGGATTGTCAACACCTTCTAATCAATTCCATAATCTTCCAACATCTGTTTCATCTAAAGAAGTTGTGAACAACAACTACCTGCAACAATATATTCTACTTCTGCAGTTGATAGTGAAATTAAATTATGCTTTTTGTTGTACCACAAAATCAGATTGTTACCCAGGAAGAAACAACCCCCTGAAATGCTTTTTCGATCGTCTAAATTTTCAACCCATTCCACTTTGCTATACCCAACTAGATAAGATGTAGAGTCACATGTATACCAAATTCCAAATTCAAATGTACCACTCAATACCTGATAATCCTTTTGACAACTTTTAAGTGTGTCTCTTTTGGGTTGGCTTAATAGCGAGCACGTACTCTGACACTATAACAGATATCCGATCTACTTGCAATTGAATACAATAGGCTCCCAATAATGCTCCGATAGAGGTTGACATCAACTCTTATTGCCATTCTCATCTTTATTTATCTTCGTAGAGACACTCGTAGGTGTTCTCACATGTCTAGCATTCTCAAGTCCAAACTTCTTTATCAAATTCTTCGTATATTTAGTTTGCGATACAAAAATGCCATCCTTCACTTGTTTAATTTGCAAACCTAAAAAGAATTCCAACTTATCTACCATACTCATCTTAAATTCATGCGTCATTAATTCAACAAAGTTGTCCAGCAACTTTGGATGAGTGGAACCAAACACAATATCGTCAACATAAATCTAAGCAATCATCAAATTAGATCTAAATTTTTTAATAAATAAAGTTTTGTCAACACTACTTGTTTGTTGCCTTGCTTGATGAGATATTAGGTGAGTCTCTCATACTAAGCACTTGGTGTTTGTTTAAGATCGTAAATAACCTTCTTTAGCTTAAAAACATGATTTGTATGGACTGAATCAATGAACCCTTTTGGCTACTCAACATATACCTCTTATTGTATGAACCCATTCGACAACGCACTTTTCACATCCATTTGATAAAACTTGAAGCCTTTTACACATGATATACCCAACAATAGTCTAATCGACTCAAGTTTTGCCACTGATGCGAAGGTTTTGTCAAAATCAATTCCTTCAATCTGAGAGTACCCTTGAGCCACTAACCTTGCTTTATTTCTAGTCATATTACCCTTTTCATTAGTTTTATTACAAAACACCCATTTTGTTCCGATCATATTCATATTAGATGGTCTTGACACTAATTCCCATACATCATTTCATGCTAATTGAACCAATTCTTCTCGCATTGTTGTTGTCCAGAACTCATCTTGTAAGACTTCTTTGACATTTTTCAGTTCAAATGAAGATGTGTAGCACAAATATCTTGCTAGTTCTCGATAATCGACCCTTTTTCTTTCTTTTATTTTTCTTGTCTCATTAACATCTCTAATAACATTCTCTACTAGATGACTTTTTCTAATTTGTGAGGGAGGATCTCAATTTAAATCACCTTCTCTCAAGTTTTGAGTGTTTAAGGGAATTATGTATGCATCAAGTGTCTTGGTGGTTTCATCATTTGAAGCAACTGGCAAATCTTCTGTTTCAACAGTTTCTTCACCAACAATAATTAACTGCAATTTTGATTTTTTTTTGTTCTTGTTTGTTCCTTGTTTAAGTTAGTTCGCAAGGTCGGTTTTGCAATTTTTCTTCTATCACTGTAACATTTAATTGAGATACAGCATCTATCACAAAATTTATGGACTCTAACATTCTTCCATTCAATATAGATCTAGCCATTTCTTGAAGTGCTTGATTCTTCCTTTTGGCAACTCCATTTTATTGTGAAGTTTTAAGTCTTGAAAATTCTTATATGATACTATATTTGTCTCAAAAATCGTTGAAGTTTGCAGTCTCAAATTCCCTTTCATGATTTGTTTAAATTTTCAACATTGTCATATTTTTCAGATTCATAACCTACACATACAGGCTTTTAAAAGCCTTAAAAGAATATGATTTTTCTTCAAAAAATGATACCAAGTATATCTAGAATAATCATCAACATACGTTAAAAAATATCTCGTCGCACTAATGTTGTTATGATGTGTTAGACCAATCAATTCCATGTGAATTAATTCCAGTATACGTGAGAAAGCAAGTATCTAACCTTTTTATGTGGCACTCTCATCTGGTTACCCATTTGACATGCACTACGTATCGTTTTATCTTCTTTGTTCATGGTCAGTAAACCTTTCACAGCTTCCAACTTGCTAATAAGCTCATAGTTAATATGCCCAAGTTTTTGATGTCATAGATCTATGTTTTCATCATATAAAGCTGATTTACAAGTAGTTATGGCCTGCAACATATAACAATTGTTGGCTAATTGTCGTCCACTCAGAAGACATTCTCTTCGTTCAGTTAATACCCTGCATTTGTCACTTGTAAATTTAACTAATAAACCATCATCACAAAGTTGACTTATATTCACCAAATTGGCTTTCAATCCATCAACATGAAGCATGCTCTTAAGGTGTGGCAGTCTCCAATAACTAAGGCCTTCTTTTTATCGCTAAAAGTCACATGCCCATCCACACATCTTTGATAGTCAGTCAAATAGCTCCTTTCTCCTGTCATATGATGTGAACATCCGCTGTCGAAATACCAACTACTATGTGAAATAGCTGTCATGGATTTAAAAACTACAAGAGCTTGCAATTGACCTTTTCGAAACCAAGAGTGTCTCAGTACTATGGATTTCTACTGTTAGAAATTTTGTAATGAATTTATAGGTTTTTGGTTTTAAGTCATTTGAAACAACATTTGTAGTAACTCGTAGCATCTTGGCTTTGTATGCTCGATAACCCCACAAAAATGACATGTATATATAAATCTCTGATTCTTCCTTAAGGCTTCTTCTTGAATAGATCTGATCGCATTATTTTTCTCGTCATTCAAGTTAAAACATTCACCTTTGTAGCCAATGATTTGAAAATCTCCTTTAATCTTACCGATTTTCATCAACTTTTCTAACTTTTTGTGCCTCCATTTAACATCTTAATCTCTTTTAAGTACTGACCAATTTCAATTTTACTTTACCAAGCTCTTCTAATTTTGACATCAATTTCTTCTCTAAATATTGAATAATGCTCTTTATAAAGAAGTTTTCTTCAGCTTTTCATTCTTCTTATATGTCTACACCCATTTTTTGGTTTGCTATATCACACAATCTCTCATAAAAGTCTCCAATGGTTTTACTATTATCCATCTTCAGCTCTTCAAATCTCACAGTCAACAACTGAAGTTTTGAAGCTATCATAAATTTCGATCCCTTATGTATAGTTTATAGAGTATCCTGTGCTTCTTTAGTCGATTTATAAGCTGATATCATTGAAAAGTGACCTTCATCAATAGCACTAAAGATGACATGCATGGCTTGTAAGTTTCCAAGTGCTTTCTCTTTTTCAGCTCTTATCCACTCAAACGGATCTTTCAGTACTACTTCTCCCTTATCATCAGTTATCACCGGATGTACCTAGCAATGTAACATCGAGTTCTATGCTTTTGTTCCTTGTACTTGATCTCAATAATGGTAGGCATGGTAGCCAACCAATGTTGAAGCCTCCAAAATTGACTAATGATGGAGGATAGTTGGCTATTTAACTAGCTATCTCCCATTATCTCTTGCCTATAAATAGGCAGGAGATGAAGCAAGAAGATCATAGGTAGCAAGCAGAAGAGAAAAAGAGAGAGTGAGGTGAGAGAGAAAAGAGAGAAGGAGAGATACCAAAATATTATGTATACTTTTAGGTCTAGTTTTTCTTTGTAATTCTCCAGTTTTTCTCAGTCGTATAAGTCTTCTATCCTTGCCAGTAGTTTTTACCCTAATTTGAGAGTTTTTCACGTAAAATCTGTATGTTCTTTACTATTTCTCTCAGTCCTATTTAGTTGAGAACCTGTTCTAATCCGGTCAGTTTTCACAACAAGTGGTATCAGAGTGAGGTCAAAAAATTACGACGAATTTTTTGGAGTAATCCGTTCGAAGTTTCGGTGAGCACAATGAAGTTAATGAATAGTAACCTCAAAGGTGACAACTATTCATTCATTTAATTTTGCATTAAACTGTGTAGTTACTGTAATTCAAGTATATAGTATTATTCACACGTATGACACTATTCATGTGTACGATAATATTCATATATACGGTACTATTAATACATATGGTACTATTCACGTGAAATAATTGGAGCTAAATTCTGTTAGTGATAGAAGCAATGGCAGCAAAATTTGAGATTGAGAAGTTCAATGGGAGTAATTTCTCATTGTGGAAGTTGAAGATAAATACAATCTTGAGGAAAGATAATTGTTTGGCAGTAATTAGTGAATGGCCAGCTAGAATCACAGATGAAAAATGGAACGAGATGGACGGGAATGTTGTAGCTAATTTTCACCTAACTTTAACTGATGGAGTATTATCTAGCATAGAGGAAAAGAAGACTGTGAAGGAAATATAGGATCACCTCACAAACTTGTACGAGGCCAAGTCACTCCACAATAAATTTTTTTTGAAGAGGAAACTATACACTTTACGCATGGAGGAATCCACTTCGATGACGTAGCGCTTAAATGCTTTAAATACTCTATTTTCCCAACTCACATCATTGGGGCATACAATAGAGATAAGTGAACGTGTGGAACTCCTTCTCCAAAGTTTACCAGATTCGTATGATTAACTCATCATCAATTTAACAAACAACACAGACACTCTATTCTTTGACAATATTTCATCTGTTATTCTAGAAGAAGAGAGTCGGTGCAAAAGTAAGGAAGATAGGCTGACAACTTCACAATAAGTCAATGCTTTGGTGATGACGAAAGCAAGATCAATAGAATGTGGCTCAAATAGGAGTCATAGTCATGGTATATCAAAATCTAGGAGAAAGAAGAATTTTAAGTGCTACAATTATGGCAAGAAAGAACACCTGAAGAAGGATTGTTGGAATCTGAATAAGAAAGATTCTATTCCTCAAGGAAATGCGACAAATACTTCAGATGATGGAGGTGCAATGATTTGTGAAGCAACAACGACTATTGGAGGTAAGAGAAGATTTGTTGATGTATGGCTTCTCGATTCAGCAGTTACATTTCATATGACCTCTCGAAGAGAATGGTTCTATCAGTATGAATCTGTCTCTGAGGGATCTGTGTATAGCTGTAATGATCAAGCTCTAAAGATCGTTGGTATCGACACCATCAAGCTAAAATTGTATGATAAGACAATTCAGACTATTGAAAAAGTGCGACATGTAGAGGGCCTGAAGAAGAATTTGTTATCTGTAGGATAACTGAATGATCTTGGTTTCAGATTTGAGATTTAAAACAAGATCATGAAAGTGATTAAAGGAGCGCTAGTATTTATGAAAGCAGAGAAGATTGTTGCAAATCTGTACATG
>JANVCQ010000232.1:5542096-5555621 GCA_025531925.1 Erythroxylum plowmanianum
TAGACAAGTCGCCTTATGGGTATCGTGACAAGATAAGTCGCCTTACATCACATACAAGTCGACTTATACTAACAGAAAATGTTGGTAGTAAAAGGAGAATTGGTGAGGATCTTTGGTTGGTGTTAGTATAAGGGAATACTGTCTCCATAAACTTCACATCTCTAATGATTAACACCTTCTTGTTTTGTAGATCAAACACCTTGTAACCCTTATAATCACTAGGATAGCCAGTAAAGACATATTTGAAGGTCCTATTGTCAAATTTGTCCTTATGAGGCCTAATGTCTTTCGCATAACAAAGGCATCCAAAACTACATAGATGTTCATATACTAGTGAAGTGCCAAACAGTAAATCATAAGGATTCTACCAATTTAAAATCCTGGAGGGTAATCTATTGATTATATAAGTAGTTGTGACTTTACATTTTGACCAAAAAGCCTTTGGTAAGGAAGATTGGTGTTGTACAGCTCTGGCAATCTCCGACAAATGACTATGTTTACGCTCCACTACACCATTTTGCTGTAGTGAGTATCATTAAGAGCATTGATGTAGAACTCCCTACATTTTAAAGAGCTCAGCTACCTATTTGTTGATAAATTCAGTTCCATTATCGGTCCTACAGTTTTTCGCCATAACTTGAAACTAATTCTCCACATAATTCAAAAACTGTGCTAATGCTCCAATAGTCTAGTCTTTCTAAGGTAGCATAAACGTCTAAGTTGCCCTAATATGGACTTAACATGGTATGGCACCTATAATCTGCATGAACTAACTCAAACAACCTCTCCTTCCTTTCCATTTTGTTAGCAAAAGGGACGAGATTGTTTATCCATTTGACATACTTCATATATTGCTTCATCATGATGGATATTGCTAAGCATAGGTATATGACTCAATTTCTTGATGCATAACCCAATCTCATATGCCAAATATCATAACTAATAACAGTAACAACTTTATTAAAACTTTGACAATCAAGATTATTGTATTTACACGACTCATTATTATGCTTAACAAAAGAAATAGGACAGCTGTGCTTACTTCTCTTAGAAACTTTATTATCCAGTGGTTCTCTATCATCTAGGTGATACAAACCTCCACCTGCCTTTCCCAAAGTTATCACTACTTAAGTCACTTGGTCCTGAAAGATGCAACAATGGGAGAGAAAAGTAACTTTGAGCTTCTGATCTTTACATAATTTGCTAATTGAGAGAAATTAAATTTGAACTTAGGCACCAACAACACTCCTTTAAGTTTCAGTAGTGAACTGAGAATAACATCTCCTATTTGAATAACCACAATACGAGTCCCATCAGATAACCAACTACAACAAGAACCTTCAAAGTATTTAGATTAGTAAAAATGGACCCATCTGGTGAAATATGGTCCATCGCTCCAGTATCGATCACCCAAGTATTCGTTGTAACATAACTAGAACAACACATGCTTACAGATTCCTCTTTACCTGTAAAGTTATTGTGAGAAGTTGTGAATTGATTTATGAACTATCCTTTGACCTTCAACAACTTCTTTAGTTCTTGCTGCACTGAGTTGGCTATCATGCTTCCTATCTCTTCATAATTACCTCTTATGTCCTCATCACTGTCAATAGGAGTTTCTGAATTACATTTCTCTAATCCTATTTAAGAAATAATCTTAGATTGTCCTCTCCCTATAGTTTTTTTTTGTTCTTATTAACTAGCCACCATTCTGGACTTCTTGTATCAATTTTTTATTTGATTTCTCTTTTTCTTTTGTGTTTGCTTAACCACCAAGGTTGATCCGTCAATCATTTCAGGTCTAGAAACTTTTGAAATTCTCTGAGTTTCGATCTTGATAATCATGGAGAAAACTTTAATCACAGATGGTAAAGGATCCATTAGGAGTAGTTGAGCTTGAGTTTGCTTGTAGCTTTCATTCAATCTGAGTAGAAATTGCATCAATTGATCTCTGTTATGTATAAAAATTGCATCAATTGATCTCTATTATGTATCTCATCAACAACCTTGATTGCACCATATCTACAAGGCCACAAGTGCAAGTTGGCATTGGTTCAATATTGTTCAACTCATCCCACATCTTTTTTAGTTTTGTGTAATACATTTTCATTGTATCGTTCCCTTGTGTAGCCGATGAAATCTTTCTCTAGATCTGAAAGATAAAAGAAGCATTACTATCCCCAAACTGTTATTCTATCTCCTTCCATAGATCTTTTAATGAGGCATTATATAGAAAAGCATATGAGAGTTCATTGTATAAGGAATTTAGAACCTAGGAAGTCATCGTCAAGTCATTATGTTTCCATTGATCATAGCCGGCTGCTCCTTTTTGCACAGTTGGGATAGTTCTGTCAATAAAGCAAATTTTGCTTCTAGCTCCTAGAGCAATCTGCATCGCCTATCTCCATGACCTATAGTTTACGTGGCCATATTACACTTTACTAACCTCTAACTTCCCAAACAACTTAACAACTTTTCCCGCTTATAAATCCTACACATGCATTTTATTTTTATTTTTCTATAAAAATAAAATAGGTGACTTGGGTAAAGGAACACAAAGCTTAGGAATAAGGTGTTGGAAACAAATCAATTCCACAGTAGCATATGCACTAGCTATATATTCAACCTTGGTACTATACTAAGCAACTATTCGTTGTTTTATATAAAACTAGTTGCTAATGATGCCTCCAAATATACACAATAACCATAGGTAGATCTCCTAGTATCTGGATCCTCAACCCAGTCCGTATCGAAAAATGTCACAAGACAATTATTTGAAATTGGGCGTATAAGAAAACTATGAACTATAATATCTTTTAAATAACGAAAAATCCATTTCACTGCTTATCAATGCTGAATTGTAGATTGGCTCATAAATTGACAAACTCGATTCATAATATACTAGATATCCGGTCTAGTGATTGTGACATATTATAGTGCCCTAATAACACTTTGGTACAATTTAGGGTCATCCATAGATTCACTACAAATTAGGATCCCCCTTCGGTTGGAGAAGATTTGGGTTTTGCCTCAACAATGTTGGTGCCCCAAAAAATATCTCAAATGTATTTTAGTTTGGTTGAGAAATAAACCAGAAGTTGAATGATTTATTTCCATAAACAAAAAGTAGTTTAACTCGCCAAGATCTTTAACAGAGAAAGTTGCATTAAGGTCCTTAGTAAACTAGTTCATATAGCTTTTATCGCTCCCCATTAGTATAATATTATCCACATAGATAAAAAAAAGTAATAGATGATGGAGTTTAATGAAAAAATAATGATGAATATGAATATCAACTATAAAAACAATGTCGAAAGAGGAAATCCTTGTGCTTATTGAACTAAGCATGTAGTGCTTGTTTTAAACCATACAAGGATTTTTATAGAAGAAATGTATGGTTTAGAGAGTAAGGTTCCATAAATCCCTATGGTTACTGCATATATATGGTTTCAAACAGATCATCATTCAAAAAAGTATTACTAACGTCAAGTTGCTTAAGAGACCATCCTCTCAATATAACTAGAAATAGAACGAGTTAGATTATAGTAGGCTTGACTACAAGCTAAAGGTCTCAAAGAAATCTAGACCTTCCTGCGGATTGCATTTGAAAACCACAAGCAGAGGCTTACATCATTTAATAGAACCATCTACACACCTTTTTATATGGTATACCCACTTGCTTCATAGGATGTTGGCATTAGGAGGGTGAGGAATCAAAGTTTGATCTTACACCTATATTGAGTCTCAACCATGACTTTGAAAATTTTAAGAATAGAAAATGCCTGAGATTTGATTTGCATAAAATAAATTCAGATGTATTTGGAATAGTCATCAAAAAATTGTATGAAATAACAGCTACCACTGTTTAAACAAATAGGAGTTGGAGCCTAAACATCTTAATAAACTAAATCAAACATAGACTTAGAATGAATATGAGAAGGAGTTAGATGGAGATGATGGCTTTTTCCTATTTGACACGGACCTCAAACTGACGTATTTTTATTTGAGCTTATCGAAAGATTAAATGTAGCACCCAACTCTCGTAAGACACATACCCGACATCTTGAGTGATGTTCGAGTATGTACCCCACAAGAGTGGCATACTAGAACAATCAAACAATCTTAACCATTAAAATTTTTTAATGCATCATATGCATATTTTGGACAACCGCTGATCAAATTAGGCCCATATATTTATTTCATAAACATTTTCATTCGCAGGTATGGCTACACTTATTAATCAATCTCATTTACAAACATTTTCAATTTAGAAAGTCATTACAAAATATAATTATTCAAATAATCGAGGTACAATAATTGCGGAATATACAATTTGATACAAAAATAAGGAAATACAAATGTAGATGCGAACTGATATCGACCTCTTTCTCTTACTCAAATACAGTGACTAGACTCTAATTTGTCTAACTGGAGATCTTCTCTAAGCCTGAAAAATATTGTAAATTTTGGGTTGAGTTTTGCTAACTCAGTGAGTGGACCATCCTTGATGGCTCACTCAATCACATAACATGTCAATTCATATAATCATATATTTCACATCACTTCATCAATTCAACATGTTGAGTCACATACATTTCATATTCACTTAAATCATATTTCACATTAAGAAATCATTCAAACTATTTAAGTCATATATATATCAGATGCACATGCAGTGCTCATAAGACTCACTTTTAATTATTACTTTGTTGTGACCGAGTACCTTTTTTTCTAGTCCATATCCCTTGTGGATACCGAGCTTGTATAAGATAATGTACCATATCTCTTAGTAGATACCAGGTATAATAGACAACTGAGCCAGAGGCTCTTATCACATTCTGAGCTTTAAGCTCTTTTTAGTGGTGACTCCGGTCACAACTGTCTTTATCTTTCATGCATTAATGTAATGAAATGCATCACATTCACATTCACATTTATCTTTGAACTTTGGTCCGACATTCAACAAAAATGTTGAGTAATAACTTATTTTATCAAATTCACATTCAATGAGCACTTCCAATATGTATTTCATGCATCAAACATCTCAGACATTCAATGTTTGGAATCAGCATAATCACATTCACATAATAATTCAATACATAATTTAAACAGAACAATCATTTATAGTAAGACCATCTAGGTCGACTCATAGTATGCTCTAGATTAGCATTAGTTTTTATGATCCAAAAACATTTGGATGATGTCATTTTATCCTGCATATCAACATTATGCAATACACACATTGAACACACATTATTAACTGCGCAATTACATAAACATTCAATTTTACACATATGTATATGTGTCATGTATAATGTATGCTCAATTTGACTATTCTGGGTATGTTTCCTTAATCACGTCTTTTGATCAATCAAACCATATCATTTGTATGTGTGTAACTTATTCTTAGGTTTATACCTTAAGAACACTTGGTTATTCTAATATCATAATTAAATTACTCGTCGTTTCTTTTCTAGCAGTGTATGCTCTCAAAATATCAAATTCTTATTCACCTTTACTCAATACATATTGCTCATCTCTTTTAAATCACAACTACTATCATACGAACAACTTCATTCCCATTATACTCATGCCTTTGGTCCTTTGATATGAACAATTCATTTACTAAGTTATAACATCATCAATCGATCATTCCAACTTTTCATTAAATTTTCGGGTCATTTTTTCATGATCATTAAGATAAGGAAAATGAAGTATTTAGGCAATACTTTCTTCTAAAAAAAATGTTCCTGTATGTCTTAAGTTTCTAATGAACTAAAGTTCATACAATTCGGTTCAGTATTATTCAAATTATACACAAAATACTTCAGACTATTCTCTCATTGCAACAACACTCAGTACTCAACTTCGAGCCAAAATTTGAAACTATTAAAGATAGAATTAAAATTCTATTCCTTCATGAACTTTGTATCCATATGTATCTAGTTTAATCTAAATCAAAAATCATTTAATTTATATATCTAGAGATCAAGATATGGCCAAAATACAGTTGCCTGTTTAGTGAAAACACTCCATTTAACAATATTCCAACACACTTCATCATTTTCATCCTAAACTCGTCAATCAATCATTATCAATCCTTTCTTAATGAATTCAGATGACCATGAAATTTGGTGGAGAGGAATTAAAATGTGTGAGGAGTTCATGGTCCAAATTTCAAGTCAATTGAAAGTCCAGAGAAGAAGTTATGGTCAAAATAGTGAAGGATGTTCAAAACTATCAAATATCAGTATGCTTTCACTATCATGATCGTGCTTATGCACGATTGTGCAATTTTAGTTGATTGCTCATGGTTAAGATCGTGCTTGTGTACAATCGTGCATTGCTAATCATGCATTACGAGATGTTTCCTCTTTGTCACGAATTGCCTAATTTCTCCCTTTCGTCATGATCGTGCTTGTGCACAATTGTGCAACTCCTCTAAGACTCTTCATTGTCAAGATCGTGCAATGCCTCATTTTTCCTCTTTGTCACAATCGTGCTTCTGCTACACGATCGTGACAGACGATGTTCTGCAGATTCATACGAAACTGCAGTTTTTCATATCTTCTTCATCTCTTTTACTAAATCCAACATTTCTAACTTATGTCTCCATTATTTTCTCTTAATTTCGACTTCCATTAAGCTCAACTCATTCACAAACAAATCAAAATCTATGACTGATTATAACTATAAAAAAACATAGCAATTCATATACACATATTAATACTATTTTCTACACTTCTTCATTTCATCTCTCACTATCATCTTAATCATTCCTACTTCAATACATCACATTACACTAGCCCTTTTCCTTAACTCCTACTCACTTAAATCCATCTCTATAACACCCAATGAGATTCATGTAAATATACAGTGAAAACAGAGCACATGCATATCATCCTTCCATGACTTTTCTGAATTCTTTTTATACACGTTTTCAATGATTTTTCTATCTCAAAAATCACTTCAACAACATCTTATGAAATATTGATCATCAAATATGCAAAAGTAAGACATGTGGCACACCCTAGTTTCTCACTCACATTTCAGTATATATACATCCTCCTTTTATAAACATTTAACTGTTAACTATCATGAATAATGCTTCAATCAACAAATAAAGAAGAGTAGTGCTTAAGACTTACTTGTTTAAGCTTCAAGATCTTCAAACTCTTCATGTTTTCTCTTAACCCTAGCTCTCTTCTCTCACTCATAAATCATCATTCAAGGGTGATAGGTTAGGGTCTTTATTAAGAAATGAAGAAGACAACGAAATATTAGTAACAAATGAAAGGTGAAAGTAAGCTTCAACGTAGATTGGTGAGAAAATTCGTTGAAGTAAAAAAGCTTGTAGAAGGTGAAGAAAGTCACGAAAGAGAAGGAGAAGTAAGCAAGATTCAGACAATTAAATTGCCTTTCAATTCTAACCGTAGGAATAAAGACTAGGCTTGGCAAGTAACACTAGTCACTTGCCACATGTCCAATTCCTATGATCTTAAACTAGGTTCTCTTATTAAACTAGTTCAATCAACTCCAATATCTACTCCAATTGTCTCTCAAGTTTTAATGACATTTGTCAATAAATCCTAAAGTCATTTATAAAATTTTCCACTATCATTTGACTCTTATTTTTACTACCATTTATCAATTGTTCTGCTATTTGGCATTTTTTCTAGTCCAAAATTACCCTTAATTCTAGAAAATTCTCATATTTTACCAAAAAATTCTAGTTTACTACTTATACACTCCTCAATTTTTAAGTTACATAATCCACAATTCACATTATAATCACATTAAATATCAATTATACCTAGAAAATGTCAAATGAGTGCATATACAATCATTGAAATGTGTGCAAAACAATCAAATTCATGTGTGTGTATGCTAACATTATGCATAAGTATGAAATGCATTTTTCTAATATCGCTTACTATTTCTTAGTTACAGAAATCTAGTGTTCTAACCTTTAGTATGGAAATGGGATGTTACATTAAAATTAGAGACAAACCTATGAACAACTTTCTCACTAGGAGGGCCCAAACATTATGCCACCTTTGTAAAGAAATGCGTTCTTTGAAAAATGCACAAGAAAATGAAAGTTTTATAAAGATGGGTAGCCAACTAGCTAATATAACCTTGATCAAGCGTTCCCATATTAGCACTTTTCCCTGCATATTCTTGGCAAGCCAAAAAGTAGGATAAAATACCATATAAACACTGTTGTAATGGGTAAATTGAGAAACACTTAACAAGATTTTGGTGATTTGAGGAACATGTAGAATATTTTTTTAATAAGATTAAATCACTATTAGCATTAAAACTAGTCTTTCCAATGTTAGATATAGGAAGTTGCAAACTAGTACCCATTATGATTTGCTCATCTCCAACATATTTTGAGTACACATACAAGTTATTAAGATTTGCAGTTAAATGATTAGTGGCACCATAATTGACATACTAAGTAGGGTCTGTCATGGAGTTTGGTGAAGTACTCAAGGCATATATTTTTGACGCCTTTTCAGTTGTAAAAATGTGGTTTAAGCGATTATAACACTCCAAAGCAAAATTTCATGGTTTATCATAAAATTGGCATATGACCTTAGATTTATTATACCTTCCTTTGGAACTATTAGACTTATTAATATTATAGCCACCTTAATAAGTTAGTTGGTGAACTTATTGATATTATGACCACCTTTATAAGTCTGTTGGTGAGGTTTTCCATTGGAATAATATTGACTGTACAAGTTTAGGTAGATGAATTGTAATTGGGCTCTTTTTAGAAGGAGTCGATGTTGGCAGCGAGAAAATATATTTATTCGAAAGCTCAATTTTGTCTCCTCTTGAAGGAGCATTCCCAACAATTCATCAACATAAACAAGCTCAACTTTAGTATTGATAGAGATATGCCTTTCCTAATCCATGAAATATGAAATTGATAAGATCATCCTCTGAAACTAGGTTGGATGTGGAGGCTAATATGTCAACTATATTTTGTTTCTTTTCTATATACTCTAAAATAGAGAGTGAACCTTTTGAGAATGTTTGAAGTTGCAGCGTAATTGCAGTATGCGAGGTCAAGATTGAGATTAAAAGATCCTTTCAAGGATAACCCAGGCCTCTTTAACAACAGAGACTCTCACAATGTTAGTTTGAATTTTCTCTTAAATGGTGGATTTAAGCAATAAGAGGACCAATCTATCCTTTTTCTTCCAAACAAAAAATTCAATATTGGATTTTTGAACGAAAGATTGAGGTGTATCTCCCTCTGGTTGTTCTTGAATGAAGATTGGTGGTGCCACAATTTCACCATTAATAAAACCATCTAAATCAAATGTATCTAAGGTTGATAGAGCATTTGTGCTCTACAGATATAAGTTTTCTCTTTCTAACTTAATGATCATGGTTGGAAAAGAAGCAAATGAGGATTGGGTGGAAGAAGCACTAACAAGGAGGTTTCTGTTTTGAGAAATTGCTATAATATTTGAGTATAAAAGAGATTCTAGAAACATATAAAAAATTTAGTACAACAAAGTTTTCCAATAAGAGCATCTAAGTTACTTGTTAATATTCTCCTTAATATCTTAATTTATAAATTTAAAATTTTAAGATAACATTATTAATTATAAGACATCTTTTTAATGTATTTCAAATTTTGATGTGTCTTGAATTAATATATTACTAACTTTATATAATCAATTCTAAAGTGTTCGGTTGTTTTACCATTAAATAAACTTTAAAAATTTTCAATTGAGTTGCCAAATTTTTTAGACCTTAATAATTTAGTTTAAAATGCTAATTTTTATTGATGTAGCTAATAGATAGACATATACATGATATTTAATAGACAGGTCATATTGTCAAAAATAATATTTTTAATTGAATTATTAAAATTTTAAAAGTTGATTTTTAATATTTTAAAAAATTAAATACTAAATTAAAATTTTTAAAAATAAAACACTTTTAAATAAGTTATTAACGTCAGTTTCAACACAATTGCTGCAATTCTAATGATAATGAAACAACACCAAGAAACAGAAACAGACCTTTCTTTCCACTATGAAAAAGACCCGACTAATTTTAAACCTTGATGGAATGGATCCTACACTAAAATTTCTCACCAAAGCACCATTTTATCTTTCACCTAGAGGCCATAGAAGAGGGATCAGTGTTAAATTTTGTATATGTTATGTGCAATAGAAGTTAGGTCTACAACAGCCGCTCAAGTTGTCGGTGATTACAGAGAAGAAACAACAAAAATAAAATTTACAATGTTCACAAATGTATTGGTTGTAATAGGGAAATCCTTAGTAGATAGTAATATTCCTTTCTCCTAAAACTATCATTCAATGTTTGGGTTTAGGTTGATTGAGGTTTTACGTTACCTAACTATATTGATTCTCGAGAACTTCGTTTTCACTCTTTACCGTAGCTACTAATTCTGATTGATTTTGGAATTTTTGCTCCAAGTTGGTTAGACATTTGGAGTAATGCATGAAGCCAAATGCTTATTCTCATATAAGAAAATAGGTGTATTCGTGATGATTTTGAAATAAAGTTGACAAAGCCTTGTCTTGTGTGAATGTTGTCTTAAAATCATTTTAGTCATCCAAATGCTTGGGTTCTTAACCAACTACAACCTTTCCAATATTTATCTTTCAATCTAGTTATTCGTATGCTATGCAAGGTGATATGTACATTTCAACAAGTAGGCAGGACATGCTAGACCGTATTTTAACTGTCAGTTGTCTTCAATTTATTTATGTTTATTTTGGTTTTTTATCCCATTAAAAGTCATATGCTACAAGAATGGACAGAGTAATTCACCTAAACAATATAACTATGATGGAAACTATATCATCATGGACAATGAATTCCCATCCTTTCTACCCCATAAAATGCTATGGAAACTAAAGGTAGTCAAGTTCTAGATTGTGTTCCTAAATTGGACACTTAGTATGCATTTATTTAATATTGGTGCTCTGAAAGATTGCTTATGTATATTTTGGGACTTCTTATAATATATATTTGAATTCTTTTGCAACTAGAACATTCACTGAAATTGTTACTGATGTTTTAGCTAATAGGGCTTTGATTTCGATGCTCTTCGGGAAGTTGAGTTGCGCGTCATTGCTAATGTTATGCTATTACTGGTGTTTTTTCATTGAATACAATAAAAAATCATCGTTCCTAAATTTTAAAATTAAAACTTACTTCTTCTAACTTTCTAATAAAAACTAGATTCTTGGCACATCTGGGAGCATAAAGACAATTTTTAGATCTAGACGATATCCAGTATCTAAGATCAAACTATATATTTCAATTGCCTTCATTCTACTCCCTACATATAGGAACTTTTCAGTTCCATTTTTGGGTTAGATTGAAAGGAATCTTCGCATAACTTGTGATACATGAGTAATTGCATAAGAATTTAACTATTAGGTATTATTAGGCGCTTCAATAAGACATGATTGAAAAGATACTGAAATATAATGTATATCTTTCTTTTAAAATCGTGCCTTTCTTTTTTAGGCAATTTTTCTTGAAGTGACCAATTTTCTTATAGAAGTAGCACCTCTGTTCCTTATGGATTCAACCTACGTTGACTTTCATTAGGGCTTTATCCTTCCTTTTGTACTTCTAACCTAGTTTAGTTTTGCTACTATTAGCTCTGTCATGAAATGTGAGATAGATAGAGTGCTCCTTCATCTTGTTTAAGCACCTTCCTCTTGAACAAACATGGCTTTAATTTCTTGAAAGTTCCCTTTTTTTTTCCTTAAGATTGTTTTCTCATGGTATTGACCAAACTCTAGTAGAAGTGAGTTGATGATAAACTGAACCAGAAAGGACTCATTTACATCCCCACCCATCAATTTTTGCTTAGTTGCTAGATTTCCTATGCTTGTCATATGATCATGAATGAGTTATGACGAGTCGAACTTCTTTATCGCCAACTCACTCATTAGATTCCCTACAATGGACTTGTCAGTTATGTCCAATGACGAGTACTCCTTTATCTTCATCATAAATTCCCTTACATTGTTTGTTTTAGGCATTAATGGCTTAACATTTTCAATAATCATCATTGCATCAAGTTCAAGCTTAGCGTGTTTAATCGCTCCCTCGCCTTATGAAAATACTTGTCAGCTTTTGTACTGGTCTCAGTAATGGTTGCTGCTTTTCATCTGAAACTATTGCTAGATCTAAATCCATAACACCTAGTTGTTTGGACTAATTCGTATAGTTTGGCTCATTGAACTTGACCAATGCATTGCCCAAAGCAAACATATTGGTAGAAGCCGCAAACATTACACAAACTCAAACATGAAAGCTTTGAGTAAGTTTAATATATTCAAACAAAAATAAACTTTGATTATGTATTGAGGTTCACCTTTGGGTGGTACTTAAATACCTAGTTTTAACTAAAAATAATGTTAACATAAATACGCTTTTAATAGATAATTAATCATACACTATAAGAAAACTGTAAATTGGCGACAAACATTTATCGACGGAAGTAAAACCGTGGGCAATTACCGACGGACCTAGTATAGACATCGGCAATGTTGTTTGGAAAATATTACTTTGGCGAAGGTAAAAAATTCCGTCATGAAAATAAGGTGAAAAAATTTACCGACAGATACTTCTGTCGACAAATATGTCGGTAAAATTTTGTTTTAGTCATCAGATTCTAACCCTAATAAAACGACGTCATTAGGTTGTAGGAATGAAATAAACAAAATGACGTCGTATAGGTTTGGAACCATACGACGTCGTTTTGTGAAAGTTGTAGACGTTGAATTGATAACCAAACGACGTCGTATAATTGTTCAACCATACAATGTCGTTTTGTTGAAGTTTTGAACATTTCAGGCAGAAGACGACGACGTCGACGTCATATGGTTTAAAACAAAACGACGTCATTTTAGTTATTAGTTATACGTTTAAATCATTACTAAAATGCCGACGTTTGGTAATAAACCAAAACGACGTCGTTTTGGTTATTATTTAAACGTTTAATTGATAACCAAAATGACATTGTTTCTTTTTAAACTAAACGACGTCGTTTTAGTCATCATTTAACGTTTAAATGATAATCAAAACAACGTCGTTTTGGTTGGTTGTAATTAAAACCAATTGAAATACTTTCTTTTCCCCCCACCCCGTGCCTGCTCCTGCGAGTTTCCGATCTTCTTCCTCCTCCATTCATCGCCTGTGTCTGCCATTACCGTCGTCTGGAGGTGAGTTGTCGCTGTCGACCTACTGCGTCGCCGACGTGGTCTTCTCCGACGCTCCAAACGAAAGGTAGTGTCCTGTTCTCCGCCCTCTCCTTTCTCCGATGATGTGTGAATGTTGGGTTGATTTGTTTACTTTGTTTCTAATTGTTTTTTAGTTAATTGTTTACTCTTACAAATTAAGAAATCAATTTAAGGGCTTTATCGGTTTTAAAACATAATTTCTGAAACTAATTAATTAAAATACTGATATTATCATATTTTTAGCTTTAAATAATTACTAACAT
>JANVCQ010000232.1:5588718-5599840 GCA_025531925.1 Erythroxylum plowmanianum
CCGCCCCGCACCCCCCCCCCCCCCCAAAAATGTAAATATTGTAGGTTGTAGATGGGTTTTTCACACCAAGAGGAATCTTGATGGTACTATTGTTCACTACAAAGCTTGTCTGGATACCAAAGGCTATCATCACAATCCAAGTATTGATTATACTAATACCTTTAGTCTTGTTGTCAAACCTACCATCATTTGCATTATCATTTCAATTTTATCACAAATAATTGGCCTATTCATCAACGCGATGTAAATAATGTTTTTATTCATGGTCATCTCTTGGAACTTGTATTTGTGTCCCAACCTCCTAGCTTTATAGATCCTCATCATCCTTTTTATGTGTTTCGTCTTTTAAAGCTTTTTATGGTCTTAAACGAGCTCCTCGTGTATGGAGTAATCGTTTGAGCCAGAAATTTCATAACCTCCATTTTGTCTCCCCCAAATCTAACACATCTCTTTTTGTTCACTTTACCTCATCTAATACTACTTATCTCTTAGTCCATATGGATGACATTTTGGTCATTAGGTCTTCTGGTGTTTTACTTACTCAGACCCAATGCACTAAAGATCTTCTTTATCGAATCGAAATTCATAACTCTAAACTTTTAATCACATCTATCACTCCTACCCCTCCCCTCTTCAAAAATTATGGCCATCATCTTTTTGATCATATTGAATATCATATTATTGTTGGTGCTTTCCAATATCTTTGTCTTACCTATCCTAATACCCAATTTGATGTCAACAAAGAATTTCAATTCCTTCATTGTCCTATTGACACTCATTAGATTACGGTAAGACAAATTCTGCAATAGCTTTTGTCCAGTGATATGAATATCGGTTCATACGTACTGGACCAAAATTGGTATGAAATAAAAGGTCGGTTGTATCGGGTTTAAATACCGGTTGGTACCAACCCGTTTCAAATGGTATCACTCAATACCAGCCGGTATTCAAAATGTCGGCCAAATATTGACCAGTATCGAAAATTTTAAAAAATAAAGGGACTTTTTTGCAAAAATTTTTAAAAAAATTAAAATATCCCATTCTCCTTCCTCCTTTTTTTCAAATTTTTTTAATTAGTTATTTTATTTACTTCAACTTTATAATTATTGTTAATTTTTTATTTTTGTTTTAAAATAAAAATAAATATTTTATTACTAATAATAATTACAAATTAAATAAAACTTAAAAATAAATTATTTTTATTTAAATTTATTTTAATATTTTATATAATATTTATTAATAAAGTATTAATATAAATATTTTATTTTTAAGATAAATAATTTAAAAATTATTATTTATAAATTAATATTCATTTTATAAAATTTTAATTATTAAATCAAAATTTATTTGAAATTTATATTTTAAAATATATTATAAATTTAATTATATTTATTAAATTAATTTTATAAATTAAATTAAAATTGTATTTATTATTTATTATTATGATTTTTGGAGATATGGTTAAAAATATACAGTACAACTGTACAATATGATAATGGACTATTTTGTAATTTTAAAAAAATTTGGGGACTATTTTATAAATTTAAAAAATTGCCCGAAACGACACTCGGTATGAATCGGTACTGGTACAGTACTGTACCCGAACTCAATCCAGTACCAAATTGAGTACGGTATTCATAACATTGCTTTTGTCTATTATCTATCATGGTATTCACTTCACTCAACCTAATTCCCTCATCATATAAGCATATTGTAACATTGATTAGGCTGATTATTCTAATGTTCGACACTTTACCTTTTGCTACTACATCTTCCTTGGTCACAATCTTATTTCTTGGAGTACCAAGAAATAACATATTGTTGCCAGATCTAATATGGAGGCTGAATACAGAAGCATTGCTCGTATCATTGCAAAACTATGTTAGATCATGTCTCTTCTTGGTGAACTTGGTCTCACTTTAATCTGACCCATACTTTTGTGTGATATGTTGGTGGAATTAGTTATTGAATAAATATGAGAATTGCATAATTTCAATTATTTATTTCATCATTTGTATGAGAAATAATAGATGCAAACACTCATGATAGTATAGGTATCCAATTATAAATTATAATAATTACTCAACTGTGAAGGTAATTGTAATAGTTTCAAAATTTTATAATAAAAGATGTGATTTTTAAAAATAAAGATAAATGAGAAGATCATAAGAAAGATTTATATATGAAAGTCCATTACTATCCTCTAAGATATTAAAAACATAATAAAATTCGTACATAATTTTGTTCTCATAAATAATATGTTATTGTAATCCTATTTATGTAATTAAAATTTTAATTTTTTTGGTTCCTCCGGCCTATATCCTTCTTTGTGTTAGGATAATGACCCTAGCCTTCAAGATTCCTACTCTATATAGGTTTTCTTTCCTTTTTTGACACTATTTCTAAATTCCTATTCTGTGTAGGATTTCTACCCCTAGGATTATACTACTATATAAACACCCCCTTGGGGTCCTTTGTAATATCGTATTGGTGTACTCTTCATTAGTCCTGGACTTTGTGAGAGAGAGAAAAAACACTTGTAATTTTTTTCTTTGACATAGTATATATTTTGAGCTCTCTTCATCCCGTGGGTTTTTCTCTCGACACTCGAGTTTCTCAACTAAAAAATTATTTGTATCCTTCTACTATTTTTTCTTTATTTACTTGATTGATTTGATTGCTTCCGCAACTACTAACATGGCAGACTGGTATCAAAGCAAGGTTCATTTTGGTTAATTAAGTCTTGTCACCATGTCTCCTTCAACATCGACAAGTTTGATGGAAAAATTACTTTTGCTATTTGGAAAGTCCATATGCAAGTCGTTCTCACACAATATGGATTGAAGAAAGCATTGTTTGGCAAGACAAAGAAACTTGCCAATATGTCAAATGAGGATTAGGAAAAGTTGGACGAAAAAGCCTTGTCCACTATTCAGTTATATTTGACGCATGAAGTGCTTCATGAAGTAGTCCATGAGACTACTGCTGTAGGACTTTGGTTGACATTAGAGTCCCTTTATATGACAAAGAGTCTGGCCATCAAACTTCGTCTCAAAGAACGTCTCTTTACGCTCAAAATGTCTGAAGGTACACTCGTCCCATCTCATCTTGTCAAATTTAATTCCATTATTATTGATTTGGAAAATCTTAATGTTAAAATTAATGATGAGGATCTAACAGTGCTTCTTGTTATTTTACTACCTCATTCATATAAACACTTTAAAGAAATTATGTTTTATGCTAACCATGAAACTCTCTCTTTAGAAGAAGTTTCATCTACTTTGCTGTCTAAAGAAAAATTTGATACTTCCATTGAGAAGAAGGCTGAGGGTTTAACAGTTAGAGGAAGAACTTTTAAGAAGGGAGAGAGTAGTAAGAGCCATAAGAATTCTAGATCTAAATCTAAAGGAAGAGATGGCAACATTGTAAATATTTCAAAAAAATTAGGCACAAGGTCTTGGACTAATAAATTGAAAAATAAACTTGAAAAAGAAGGTAAAAGTAAGGATAATTAATCTGATTTTACCCCTGAGGCTGTTGTGGTTGATTTTAGTTTAGGAAGTGATATTCTTTTGGTTGTGTAAGGCGAACAATAATCCAAAGATGAATAGACCCTAGACTTCGGTTGTACTTTTTATATGTGTCCTCACAGGGATTAATTTGCCACCTATAAAAATGCTAAGAGTGTTGTCCTTATGGGTAACAATGCACAGTGTGATGTAGTGGAGAAAGATACAATCAATATTAAAACTCATGATGTTGTTGTTAAAACCCTCGCTAATGTTCATCATGTTCATGATTTGAAATGCAACCTTATTTCACTTGGTACACTTGAGTCTCTTGGGTGTAGGTGCTCCTCTGAAGGTGGAGTCGTGAAGGTGTCCAAGGTAATCTTGTAATCTTTAAAGGGAAAAGACATGATACACTTTATGTGTTACAGGACTCTATTGTTATTGGTACTGCTGATGTTGCCTCATCTAAGTCTCACCAAGATGCCACCAAGTTATGACATTACTATTTAGGCCATATGGTTGAGAAAGGTATGCAAATCTTGTGCAAGAAGGGTCTATTGAGCCAGAGTTCAGATAGTATGGAGTTTCGTGAACATTATGTCTTTGGTAAACAAACTAGAGTGAGTTTCTCATCCCCGAGGATTCACAGGACCAAAGGTACTCTAGATTATATTCATTCTGATCTATGAGGTCCCTTTTATGTTGCTTCTTGAGGTGATAGAAGGTATATGTTAATCATTATTGATGATTTCTCCAGTAAGGTTTGGGTGCTTTTCCTAAAGAAGAATAATGAAGTTCTTTCCACTTTTAAGGAGTGGAACACCTCGATCGAGAACCAAACAAGTAAGAAGATTAAGTGGTTGAGAATTGATAATAGTTTTGAGTCCTGTAAATATGCTTTTGATGACCTATGCAAGAAGGAAAGCATTGCTAGACACCACACTTTGATTAGTAAGCCTCATCAAAATGGAGTTGTTGAGCATATGAGTAGGACTCTATTAGAGAAAGTTCGATGCATGTTTTATCATGCTAAATTAGGAGTGAGTTTTGGGTTAAGGCGGCTACTACTGCATGCTATCTTGTCAATCATTTCTGACATCATTCTCTTAATGGCAAAGTCCCAGAAGAAGTTTGGTCAGGTAACTTTATTGATTATTTTAATCTTCATGCTTTTGGGCAAGTTAGAGCCTCATGCTATTAAATGTATCTTCTTAGGTTATGAGGAAGCAGTTAAAGGTTATTGTGTTTATTGTCCTGTTACTCCCCCTAGGTAGATAGTCCCACTTAGTTCTGATTCTCAGGAAACTCAGACTGATGCCACAATACAAATTGATCCACCACCATTACAACCTGATTATTTGTTATCCTGAGATTGTTCTAGGAGATAGACCCAATTACTAGTGAGATTGTAGAACTATGATTGTGTTCTCTTTGCTTATGCTTTAGTTGTTGCACAGGAAGTTTACACTTTTTCTTAGCAAAAGAATTATTTTGAGGCTATTGCTCGTGCAGAAACTAGGAATTGGATTAGTGTTATGCAAGAAGAAGTTGAAAGTCTTCACAAGAATGAGACTTGGGATTTGGTGAAGCTTCCGAACGGTAAGCATGCTGTTAGTTACAGCTGGATCTACAAGCTCAAAGAAGGCATCCCCGATGTTGAAAACAAGAGATATGAGGCTCGATTTATTGTATGTGGTTCTGATCAATGTGAAGGAGTTGATTTCAATGAGGTATTCTCTTCCGCTATGCATTATACCTCTATTCACGTACTATTATCTTTTATTGCTCTTCATGACCTAGAACTTGAGCAAATGGATGTGAAAATTGCATTCCTACTTGGTAATCTTGAAGAATAAATTTACATCCATCAACCTGAGGGTTTTGTGGTCCAAAGAAAGGAGGGCTATGTTTGTCATTTGAAGAGATCTTTGTATGGTCTCAAACAATCTCTGAAATAGTGGTATAAGAGGTTTAACTCTTTTATGATTGGATGAGGCAATTCTAGAAGTAACTATGATAATAGTGTGTACTTTCAAAAGTTCCCTAATGGTTCCTTCATCTATCTTTTGTTTTATATTGATGACATATTGATCGTGGCGCCTAGTAAGGCTCTTATTGATAGGTTGAAGGCCCAGTTTAGCAACGAATTTGATATGAAAGACAAGGGTATTGCTAAAAAGATTCTTGGGTTTGAGATTATTCATGATCATCAAGCAAGAAAACTTTTGCTCTCTCAAAAGAAATATATTCAGAAGATGCTTGAGAACTTCAATTTAGCTCATTATAAGCCTGTTACTACTCCATTAGTTGCACACTTTAAATTATCTACTGAGCAATGCCTATATACTAGTGAAGCTAAGGAAAGTATGTCTCACGTTTTATACTCCAGTACTGTTGGTAGCTTGATGTATGTTATGGTAAATACTGATCGAATTTGGCTTATGCTGTCAATATTGTATTTAGGTACATGCATAATCTTGGTAAGGAGCACTGGGAAGGTATGAAGTGAATCCTTCACTACTTGAAGGGTTCTAGTGAGTTTGGTTTCGTCTTTGACAAAAGTAGTTCCGATCCCGGTAGTGTAGTTGGCTATGTTGATGCCGACAATGGTGATGACTATGATCCACTTTCATCCTATGTTTTTAATCTTTGTGGTTCCATTATCAATTGATATTATTGCAACATTATCAACCATTGAAATGGAGTATATTACTACTACTAAAGGAGTGAAAGAAGTTATTTAGCTCCAAAGTTTGGTGAAAGAGCTTAGTCTATAATAAGATGTCCTTGTTGTCTTCTGTGATAGTCAAAGTGTCATGCACCTTACAAGAAATAGTATCACTTTTAAGACTAAGCATATTGATGTTCGACGCCACTTCATTCGGGATAATATTGAAGCAGTTGAAGTTATTGTTGAGAAGGTTCACATCGCTGAGAACCCTGCTAACATGTTGACCAAGTCACTACCTATTGCTAAGTTCAAGCATTGTCTAGACTTAGCCGGTATTCTTAATCCTTGGGTGCCCTTTGGGGCTTACAGCAAAGAGAACTCCTACTTTTAGTCTTATGTAAAAGTGGGTATTTATTGGGATAATGACCTAAGCCATCAAGATTCTTACTCTTTGTAAGTTTTCTTTCCTTTTTTGACACCATTTCTAAATTCCTACTATGTGTAGGTTTCCTTGTTGGACTCCCTTAGAAGTTAGAACTATTAAATGAGAAATTATTGGTGATTATTTATGTGTAAATAAAAGGAGAATTCTTGAATTTGAAATGAAGTAGAAAAGATAGTTTAGGTACAAGATGGGTTATATGTGAAATCTTGGAAGTTATAAGCTAGAAAATGTTGTTGAAACATGTTCACTAAGTATGTTTAGATGTTTTAGCCATAACTTTTTCTCTAGTTATCCAAATGAGATGATTTTTTATTTGGAGTAAACTAGAGACATAGGAATACAAATTGTCTGATGAAATCAAGTTTTAGTTCAGTCTCTAATAATTTCGATTTTTTGGATGGAAGTTGAGCATAGAATATTATTTCAACATAAGAACAGTCTAAACTAGTTGGGGTATAACTTTCATATTTCTAAACCAAATTGAATAATTTTAGTGTCATTAGAAACTTAAGACAATAAGGAACATTTTTCTAGAAGTAAGTGTTATCAAATTCCTTCAATTACCTAATCAATAAAGGTTTAGATATTTAGAAGGAGTTAGTTAAGGAGTTAGAAGCATAAGATGTTAGTGTTAATAGACATAAGGGGTAAAATGGGAAGGACAAAGTAAATGAAGGGTAAAATTGGAAAAAAAGAACAAATAAATGGTCTTGAAGTAAGTAAGAAAGAGAGAAGTCATGAGAAGCCAAAGAGAGAAGGAAAAACGTGAAAGAGGAGAGAGAGTTCGTGAGAGTGTGCAAGAGAAGCTTGGAAGGAAGAAGAAAGAAGAAGAAATCAAGCCTGTTAATGTAAGTTAATCATCTTTTCTTCTTGCTTTATTAAAGAAATGGGTCATATTTAGAATGAAGGGATTAGAGAGAGTGGGTGTTGTGTTAGAAGAAGAGGAAGAAGGAACCCATTTGATTCCTAGGGTTTCTACACTAGGTCTTGGGTTTTCTAACCTAGATGGACTATGGATATGTTAGGTTTGAGCTTAATTTGTGGTTATTGCATTTTTGTGATTATTGAAGTTTATGAATTTTATTAGAATGTTGTTTGGAATTGAAACTTGGTTGTTTTAGGAAACCAAAGTAATCCTACCCAAGACCAAGAGGAAAGACAACCTTAAGTTGGATTTTTGCAAAAGACTTAGGTGGGTAATGTATTTATGATTGTTGTGAATTGAGAAAATTCTTGCCTATATGTGTATGTGGATTGCTTGAATTTGACTTGTTTGTGAATGATGGAAATTTCTTGATGGTTGATGACTATGTTATATCTTGAAAAAGGTTATAACAGTTTGTATAAACGAAAAGAAAAAAAGCATGAAAATATGAGCATGTGATAAAATGAATTGAGCATGATTATGTGCTTTTGTTTGGGCAAGAGTGAAACCATTTCGTTCTTCACGTGCACATTGACAAGATCCTTCATAGGAGCTCCAAAAATGGTATCATTTTGTTCATGGTGTAAACTTTGATTTCTCCATTTCATACCCATGGGACCTCTCGAGCCATTTATTTGTGCATTGCATTTTTTAATTGTCAAGTATGATGCATTTAAGTGTTATGTATCATGGCTAAAGTCTATGTTATGTGTTATGAGTTTTGAGCTAAATTGATTAATGTTTGAATTGCTAGAATAGATTGAGAATGCTTGAATTGCTAGCTATACCTACACATATGCTTGAATGGTGGTCGATTGCCAATAACTATAAATATATTAGCTACTGAGCTGTGTAGCTCACCCCACTGTTCCCTCCTCAGGTGCAGAATGAGAAGGTTAGCGATCCTTGCAAGGCAATTGGACAAACTCCAAGATAGTTAGCTTTTGCACTAAGCTAGTTCGAACACTTTTGGATAACTTTTTAAGCATACCAAACATTGAGCATCCACTTATGTTTGAATTAAGTTAGTGATATGTATGTTGATATGTAAGTAAAGTTTGTTCAAATATTTATTTTGCTTAGTAATGAGAATGAGAATTTGAGGATTCCCTTTTATGTATGATTATGTTATTTTACAGGTTGGGTATGATGGTTGTGGAAGTGGAATGTGTATGTGCATATTCTTCTTCGTTGAGATTGCAAATTATTGTTTACTTTAGAATAGCATGTTAGAGATTGGAAAGGTTGTATGGGATGAACCATTTGAGGTGATAATCAAGAATTTAACAAAAAGTACTTAGTAGTTGAATTGATATGAAAAGATATTGCATTTTTTTAGAGCTTTCATAGGTTTAGAAATTGTGTTATGAACTCAAAGAAAAAACTGTATCGATCTATGTAGAATTAGCCAAAGTTGTCTTCATAAAAGTTGTAGTTTATCTTTCTAGCTTTCCAACAATATAAAGTATGAAATTTTGAATATCGAAGTTAAGAGATATGATCATTATAAGTTGGTGATGCTGTATAGGATGTATATATAGAATAGTTTTAGTAAATGAAGTGATATCACACTAGGAGAATTGAATTTGGAAAGAATATGAGTGAAAGGGTTGTTAGAATGGATGTAGGATCCATTGGAGAGGTCTTGGAGAGTGAAATTTTAGTAAAAATCTGAAGGTTACATGGTCAGGCCGTGTAAATCAATACTGACTGTGTATTTCAGTAATGAAAAGGCCACCAAAGCAGTAGGATACATGGTCTGCCCGTGTATTTCCATGCGTCCCATATTTTGACCCTCCAAATGATAAAATATATTTTTGAAGTCTTCATAAAAGTTGTAGATCTAGAAGTCCTCTTCAAACCATCATAAGATGACCTTAATCTGATATCTTTATTGAAAGTTATGCTAATTGTCCCAAAGTAGGTACAATATGATTGAGGACATAAGCATGTTTGACTCTTTTGGCCATAACTCCATCATCCAACCTCCAAATGAAGTGATTATTGAACCAATAAATTCCTAACATATTTCTCTATCTCTCCATAAAAATTGGTATCCATTGGTGTTGATTTGAAAGAGATTATTGGAGAGAAAGTGAGGGAAACGACTAGAAGAGCATGAATTGGTTGTTTTACTGAACATACTTCCGTGTTTTAATCATATCATGATTTGTAGAGCTCCAAATGAGATGATTATTATTTCAAAATAAACTAGAGTCATAGAGATACAATTATTCTAAAAACGTCAAGTGGTGGTTTAGGTGTTTGACTGGTGTGGGCTCGCCCTTTGTGGATTGAGATGTTATGAGAATAAGGATGAACCAATGATGGCTAAAGAGATTCTCTGGAAATAACCCTATAAGATAATACGCTCACGTCTTATAATATTCCGGATAGTTGGGTTCCGAAAATGGCACCCAACATTCCTACCTAAGGTTATATTACTATATAAATACCCCATTGGGAGTCCTTTGTAACATCTTGATGTACTCTTCATTAGTCCTGGGTTTGTGTATGAGAGAGAGAAACACTTGTAATTTTTCTTTCTTTGACATAGTGCTTATTTTTAGGCTCTCTTTGCTTTGTAGATTTTTCTTCCGACACTTGGGTTTTGTATGTAAAAATTCTTTGTATCCTTCTACCCACGACACTTTGCAACTTCATCGATATGAGACTGAAATTCTATAAGGCTTGTGTTGTTGGGACTCGTTTTCGGAACCCAACTATCTTGCGAATATTAGAAGACTTGAGCGTATCTGTACAACATCATACATCTTTAATACAATACTTACAACTAAATATCATCATTCATATTTCATTTCCCTCAAAAAAAAGGGGTCTTACAAGCCACAATACATCATAATCCGAAAATCTCATAATACAAAAGTTACAAGAACTACAAATTCTCAAAAATGCAATTAAACCCTCCTGGTTACAAAATCTAGTTTAAAATACAAAAATAGCATGTCTGAAGAATTTCCTTTAGGCTCTTGCTCACTTGACTTCTTAACTATAACCTGAGGAGGGGACAGAGAGGGGGGTGAGCTTGAAAGCTCGTGGTTAACAGTTTATAATAAATGAAAGATAAGCAAAACTTTTGAAACCATTTATTTCTTGTCATACAAAATTTTTAGCATTGAGTCTAAAAGAAAAGAACACATGTTTCTCAAAAATTCTTGTGTTGTCAAGAAATCAAAATCATAATAAACATAGTTTATGCATTTTACAATTTATTCGCAAATCCTGAATGCATCAAAGTTGATTAAACATATCATGAGCACATAAGCACATCAGAATGGTTTGGAAGGTCCATAAACAGAACGAACTAGCATATTTCCCACAAAAGGGTCCTGTGTAGTCGTGAACAGAATGTACTACTCAATCTCATATAATGGTCTTGAGCAGTCATGAACTTATGGGAGTCCATGAAAGAGCTCCATGCCACTAGCGGGTAGGCGGGAGAAGCATTAGTCGAAGTGCACTTGACAACAGAATGGACCAAACCAAACCCACATAACATGTATTTCATAATCTTGTAACTTGTTGCCAAAAATGACACTTTTCTTGAA
>JANVCQ010000232.1:5600365-5613037 GCA_025531925.1 Erythroxylum plowmanianum
CGGTGATAGCATCCCCTTTAACTAAACTGTTACAGAAGGGAGTGAAGTATGAATGGTCTGATAGATGTCAGAGTAGCATTGATCAGTTGAAAAATATGCTTACTAAAGCTCCTATATTAGTTCAACCTACTTCTGTTAAGGAGTATGTTATGTATACTAATGCATCTGGAATAGGTTTAGGTTGTGTTTTGATGCAGGAAGGAAAGGCAGTTGCTTATGCCTCTAGGTAACTAAAGACTCATAAATAGAATTACCCTACACATGATTTGAAACTTGCAGCAGTAGTGTTTGTCTTAAAAATTTGGCGACACTACCTGAATGGTGAAAGGTGTAGAATTTTCACATATCTTAAGAGTCTGAAGTATCTGCTTACCCATAAGGAACTCAATCTAAAACAACGGCGTTGGTTAGAATTATTTAAAGACTATGATTATATTGTAGAATACCATCCGGGTAAGGCTAGTGTTGTAGCTGATGCCTTAAGTCGAAAGACCATCTTAGCATTATCACTTAAGCAGAATGGATGGAAACTAGGATCTGATGGAGCTTTGATGGCTCAATTAAAAGCAAGGCCTACTTTGAGATAGGAGATTTGTGACGTTCAAAGAGCTGATGATAAGTTACAACAACTTATCTTGGCTACTCAAGAAGGTAAATAGTCTGATTTTTCTGTGCAAGGTGATGGCGAATTGTATTATAAGGTTCGACTGTGTCTGCCAGCTAATGATGAATTGAAGAAGAAGCTATTGTTTGAGGCTCATAATACAGTATTTACTATGCATCCGGATGGAAACAAGATGTATCAGGATTTGAAGTAGTATTACTAGTGGTCAGGTATGAAACAAGATGTTATGGATTATGTAGCAAAATGTCTGACATGCCAGCAGGTTAAGGCTGAGCATCAGGTCCCATCTAGTTTGTTACATATTATTTCTATTCCTCAATGGAAATGGGATAACATTACCATGGATTTTGCCACTGGACTTCCTCTCACTCAAAGGAACCATGATGTTGTATGGGTGATTGTAGATAAGTTCACCAAATCTGCTCATTTTCTACCTATTTGTCCTGACTATTCTTTGGATAGGCTTGCAGATTTCTATGTAAATAAGATAGTGAGACTACATGGAGTACCATTATCTATCATTTCAAATCGTGATCCTTGATTTACTTCGAGATTTTGGAAAAGTTTACAAAAAGCTCTAGGGACTCAGGTTAAGTTTAGTACTGCTTTTCATTCCCAAACAGATGGACAATCTAAACGAGTTATACAGATATTGGAAGATATGTTGCAGGGTTGTGTGTTAGAGTTTCTTAAGAGTTGGGATAACTATCTGACTCTGATGGAGTTTGCTTACAATAACCATTATCAGACGAGCATTGGCATGGCGCCTTATGAAGCGTTGTATGGTAAGAAGTGTAGAACTCCGGTATGTTGGACTGAGTTGAGTGAAAACAAGATGATCAGACAAGAAATTGTGAAAGATACTGAAGAAAAGATTCAGATTATTCAGCAAAGGTTCAAAGCTACCGGTGATCAGCAGAAATTCTATGCTGACCTAAAAAGAAGAGATGTTGAGTATCAGGTAGGAGATAAAGTGTTCTTGAAAGGATCACCATGGAAACACATACTTCAGTTTGGGAAGAAAGGCAAGCTTAGTCCGTGATACATTATTCCTTATGAAATTCTAAAAAGAATTGGACCAATAGCTTATCAACTAGCTCTTCCTGAAGAATTGGCCAGGTTACATGATGTATTTCATGTTTCTATATTGAGAAGATATCGATTTGATGTTACAGATAAGATTCCTGTGCAAGAAATTCACGTGCAACCAGATTTGTCATATGGAGAAGGACCAATTTCTATATTATCTAGAGAAGTTAAACAACTTAGAAACAAGTCAGTACCTTTGGTAAAAGTCCTATAGAAACACCATAGACTTGAGGAAGCAACATGGGAACCAGAGGAAACCATGAAAGCTCAGTATCCGCAATTATTCGAATCAAGTATGAATTTCAAGAATGAAATTTCTTAAGGAGGGAAGAATTGTAACACCCCATGTTAAGGGTTAGAAAATTAAGGAATTCCAGTACATCATTTACTTTGCATAATTGAGTATTCGTCGATATGTGCATATGAATTTTGACATATACAAATAATTGTACATGCATTCATTGACATTTTTCCTAGTATAAATGATTTTTAATGTAATTAAAGTGTGAATTTTTGGATTAATTGTATTGCAAAATTTATTTGGTGATAATAGTTATTATTTCAAAATTTTGGTGAATTTTAGGAAAATTATCAAAATTTTGAGGTATTTTAAACTAAGAAAAATATTGAAATAAGAGACAAATAGAAGTGTGACAATTGTATTAGAAATTAATTAACAAATGGACAAATTATGGAGTGACAAATGGATAAAATCATGTGTGACATATGGAGCTATAGCTATGAGAGAAATGGTAGCTTATCTAGTGGACAAGTAGAAGACATGCAATAGAAACATGTGTTAAAGCACTAATGAAACACCTAGGCATTAAAAAATAAAATAAAATATATTTCTGTAGCTCTTTCCCTTTGGTTTCACCGAAACCATCTACACCATCTTCCTTCTTATTTGCTCTCCCCATTTCTGGAATTTTTTTGAAGTATAAACCAAGTAAGTAATGCTTTAAGTTCTATGATAGTGTAAATGATTTTTGTTGAGGTTTTAATATTTGTAACTGAATGCATGTATGAATGGTGTACATTTCCATGCTTAGGGAGTGTTGCATATGTAAATGGTGTTGATGCATGTGTGGGTGGTGAAAGAAAAAGCAAATACGGTGATTGATTAACAAGATGAAGGATTAAAGTCATTGGAATATGATATATGCAATATTTTACTGAATATACATCTGTATTTATGGCATAACTTGATCTGTGAATATCCAAATTGGATGGAGTTTGATTTATAGTAAACTAGACACATAGAACTACATTCTTTGAGAAAGAATCGAATTCAAAATATGCCCTTAAGAGTTTGGACATTTGGCTTAAAGTTGAAATTGGTGCTCTGTCAAGGAATGAAAACAGTCTGTGGATTTTTTATTATAATTTGCAGGATACTAAACTAAAATACATGATATTGTTGTCATTAGACTTTTAAAACATTGAGGAACATTTTATTAGTATAAGATGTTGCCTAAATACCCCATTGTCTAGGTCAAAATGGTCATACAAATCTGACCCAAAATCTACTTAAGATAAAAAAAATCTGGAAAATTGATAGGTTTATGATTGATTTTATGAATATGAAGAGGTTTAAGAAAATTGATTAAATTTTGATGATTTTATGAAAAACAAATTGGTTTTTGAATGAGTATAGAATGGTGATATGTTTGTGCTAAAGTGATATAGAAAAATTGAAATGAATTTGGTGTAAAAATAGAAGTGAGTTTCGGATGAAAGCTTAGAGGATGTTAAAAGGTTATTGTTTTTATTGAACATGCTTTGGTATTTTGCTTATATTTTGATCTTTAGATTTCCAAATGAGTTTATTCTTAATTTAGATTAAACCTGAGACATAGGTATACAACTTTCTTGAAGAAGTTTAATTTTGATTTTGTCTCTAAGACTTTCAAAAGTGGCATGGAATTGAGTCTTGTCTTAGGCTGTAGCACTACAAGGGACAGAAATCATGTCCTGTGGTTATTGAATACACTGTATTGTTGTATGCTGAATTAGATATAGGTGTCTCCACCAAAGTTGTAGTTTATTCTCTTAGCTTTAAATTGGTATAAAGTTTGTAATTTTTGGATATTGGAATTGAGAGTTATTAAGTGTAAAACTTGGAGGCATGATCATGCATTAGCCAAAATTTTAAATATACATAGTCTGTGGTATTTTGAGCATAACTCATTGAATACTAAACCAAATTAGATTAACTTGGTATCATTGGAAACCTAAGACAAAGAGAGAAAACTTTCTAGAAGAAAGTATTACCTAATTACCTCACATTCCTAACGAGAATAATTGAGCAAAGTGGACCCGAAAGTGGATTGTGAAATAAATTTGGATTGAGGGATTGAGTATGATTTCACATAATCGATAATGTGATAAGATTAAGGATAAGAAACCCAAAATTTTGACATGAACATGCATCATACATATTTAGTATACATGAATGTGCATAATTGAATTCATAATTATGCACAATAGTAATATATGTTTGTGTTGAATGTTTTAGAGGAACCCTTAGAGCGATCGATTTCAGATATTGCTGGGATTTCGAGGCAATAAGCAAACAGGGAGCTTTTGTGAATAACCTAAGATGGTCTTACCTTGCTTTGATTTGTTTATTACTAAATTGAATTTGATATTGATGAATGTGTACTAATTTCGGACATGAAGGTCCGAGGTATTGATTGATGAATGTGATATTGAAGTGCTACTTACCTTACTTTGTTTTGCTTGTTGAATTTGATTTATGCTAATTGTGTTCTGAATTCTAGACAATGACTGTTCGAGGCATTTGATGCATGTTTATACCATTGGAAGTGCTACTTGCATGTGAATATGATTGACTATTGCTTTGCACATGAAATGTCTAAAATGACCTTGTTTTGTTTTAAAACTGTCGAGTCCTAGTTGTGGGTAAATAGGCATGCCTGGAAGGGTCTGCAGCTGTTTCTGTAATATTTCGGTACCTGACATTTTGGTGTCTTCTGTTATTGACACTTCGGTGTCTTATGTTATTGAAATAAGTCTCTTCTGTAATATGTTACCAATTATGGTACCTTCTGTATAAGTCCCGTTACCCACTTATGTAAATGGATTTGGCAGTCTTATGATTTTGTACTCTGATATCAGTTTGATTTTGGCATAAGCTAAATTGTATTATGTTTCTGAATGGTTTATACCCTCTTGTGTTGAACAATTTTGTTATTTATAAAACTCTGTTTTGTTCTGAATTTCTGTATTTGTTGTTAACTTATAGTTTAGTTATTACTCACTAAGTTGTATGCTTAACACGGTGGATTTGCCCCGTGTAGGTTTTGAAAGAGGGACATAGGAACTGAGACAAGACAACCGTGATGGCCAAAGGAGTCTAATTTTTGTTTTGTTCATATGTATTTTGAAATTGTTTTTGGACTTATATCTGATGTCTATAACTCCTGAATTTTTATTTTGATGGGTTGTAATAACCTTAATTCAGGCTGCTTTTCGAAATTATGATATGTGATGTATGTTTGTTGAGATTCTGGTAATGCATGTACAAAGTGTTTTATATGTTTTGAAATGCTTCGTGTTCAGTGTGTTCTGTGTGTGTGGCATCGCAATATCCTCCCAGGGGGTATATGTAGGTGTTACATGCAGCCTCTGAAGTTTAGGAGACATGCAAGCTAACATCACATATGCAGCTTATTCAACGTCATCAATATAACGCTGATATTTCTCCTGATCTTCATTAGTAGCATCTGAACAAGTTTCAGATGGAATAGGAGTATTAAGAACAAATAATTTCTTCTCTTGCCTAAGAACAATTCTTAGGTTTCGCAGCCAGTCTGAAAAGTTTGGTCCATTCAGCTTGTTTGCATCTAAGATGCTCTTTAATGTCAAGTTAGTGCTCATCTTTAAATTCAATAACTGAAAAAAAATCATAAAATGAGCATATATTAGTTTATATCCAAAAATCAAATAAAATAAGGACTTTAAAATTATTTGATTACTCCCATTATTTTGTATAAAATAATAGCCCTCATTATTATATTAAAAAATTATCAAATAATTTCTTAGTGGGCTAGGATCCTATTTAAAATTAATTGATCTTGAGTTTGCTTAACAAACCAAGTAAAATTAAATTAGGTAAAAAATAACTTTTCAATCACATCTCATGTGCCTCCTAGAACCGTTAGGTGACAACTTTTGTTAAAAATATATCAAATATATTATTCCTAATCCTGGCTCTAAATATATACGATCATGAGTTTACTCATCTAAATCATACAATTTTAGTTAAGTAGAACCCATTAATTTAAGATAAAAATATATACGGGTTAAAGTGACCTTGAATTTACTCAATAAGTCAAACAATAAATAAAATTATGGTTTTATTCTCAAATAATGTAAGACAACTATCACATTCATAACATGTATTTAATATTTTATTGAGGGATTTTAAATTTCAAAAAATTTCTGGTCTCATCAAAATAATATAATATCATTATATTTATAATTTCAAACATAATCCAATTATGTAAGAAATTATTTAAAACTTTGGCTTGATTTTAATTGTTGATTTGATAATAAATTTAATTTAATAATTCAACTCTTGATAATAAATTTAATTTAATAATTCAACTCTTGAAAAATTAAATTAAATTCCAAAACCTTTCCTAGTAAATATTCCTTTGAAAACAATTTTCAAAATTTAGCAAAACATTTTTCAAGTTTATTAGGATTTGAAATTAATTTAATCTCTATTAAATTAATTAAAACACAATTTAAGGTTTTTAAACAACTTTGAAACAGATAAAAAGGGGTTGGGAGGGTGTCTGGCATGTGCACTGCGCGCGCTAGATGAGGACATGCGAGGAGCGTGCACTGCTAGGAAAAGGAGGTAAACGTGCATTAATTGTTATTGATGAAGATGAATCATTTTTACCTTTGTTGATCCTTGAGTTAAAAGTCCTCCCTTCTTTTCTCTATCACCATGCTTTTCTTCCTCCATTGGTAAGTTCTAGATTGAATTTCCTTGCCATTTCTCAAAGTCATTACACTCACATTCTCCTTAGGATCCACCACCATTTGGAAAGGTAATTTTTCCAATGCTTACACATCCAATTTACTTACCGAGGTGGCTAATTAAGTGATCTGATTTTCTAAGTTTTGAAGGCTTGCCCTTGTTTCTTGTTGAAATTATTGAGTATTATTAGCAAGTGCTTTAACAATCTCATCTAAAGACATACCTGAATTTGAAGATTAAGGTTGAGCATATATAAGAGCTTGAGGTTGTTTAAAAGTGTGAGGTTGATATCATTGTTGGCCTCATTGATTTCCATAGCTCAAGTTTGGATGATGCCTCCATCTTGGATTGTAGTAATTGGAATAAGGGTCATACTTTCATTGAGGTTGACCAAAAAAAACCCTATTGCGTTAGCTTTTTGAAGAGAGTCTTGTTGCAATATAGGGCACATATCCATAGGATGTCTAGAGAATGAGCATATTCAACACACTCTTGCCAATTGCAACTGACCTACAGCCATTTGACGAACTAGAGTGGTTACATTTTATCCTTAAAGTGTGTGTTACTTACCTCATTCACACACTTAATAGTCCATCCATCTTGTCCTAAACTGTTGAAAATTTTCGACCATAAGTGATATCAATTGTCTAGCTGCCTCATGTGGTTTGTTTACCAAAGCTCATCTACTAGCTGCATCGACCATACTTTGATCCATTGGCAATAGTCCTTTATAAAAGTATTGAATCAGAAGTTGATTGGGAATTTGATGATGTGGACAACTGGTACATAGCTCCGTAAACCTTTCCTAATATTCATATAATGTTTCTCCTATAATTTATCTTATCCCACATATCTCCTTTTTGATATTCGTTGCTCATGATATGGGGAAGAACTTTTCTAGAAACAATCTTTTCATCTCGTTCCATATAGTTACTGAGCCAAGTGGAAGATAATATAGCCAATCTTTTGCCTTATCTTTTAATTAGAACATTAATTTGTTCTTCTGACACCCCTTGTGGCTTCATTCCAGAGCAAACAACATGAAATTCTTTCAGGTGTTTATGCGGATCTTCACTTACAATACCACGAAAATAAGCGGTAAGTGAATCAAACCAAATTTCAATTCGAAGTCTACCTCAACATCTAGAAATTGAATGCATAATGGTTGTTAATTCAAATTCGGTGTCACTAACTCCCTCAACATTCTAGAGCGCATAATGGTTGTTGAGTCTAAAGCATAGCCTTTTATTGAGTTTAAAGTGTATGGTATTATTACCAAGGTTTGGCAGACCATGTATCATTCAAATCTATTTAATACAATTTTAAATTTTCAAAAAAAAACTCCCTCAACATTCTAGGATTAAGATTTGTCATTTTTCACCTGCTTCTTGAAGATTAGAGTCTTCACCAATTGTCAGATCTACTTTAACTTTCAAGTCTAAAGGTGAATGATCACTTCCTTACTTAGTCTCTTTTCTCAAACGACGCGTTGTCTTCTCAATTTTTGGATTATATTGCAATTTACCTGTATAAGAAACATGAGTCATACAAGACAAAAAGTTAGCAGTAACTGTAAAAATAAAAACGCAAAGAAACTAAGAAACTTGAAATAGTTTCCTGACAATAGCGTCAAATTTTGATCAGGTTGTCGAAGCCCCCAAAATAAGACTGATTCTTCAAACTTTTAAAATTGTCATAGAACTAGGTCGAATCCCTAGAGAACTGAACACTGGTTTCTTAATTTCAAGCAATAAAATTAAATAGAGGGTTTGTGATTAAATAACTGATTAACTAAAATTACTATGAAAATAAATTAAATCAACTGAATTTAAATATGAGAAAGTCAAGAATACCAAACTTCGATTCAAAGGAAAGATCTCATCTAATTGTAACATCGATCATTGGTTCAAAAAGAATATTTTCACGATTCAAGCAGTTGGTCCAAAACATATTAGGATAGTCGTAATAAGTCTCAAATTTTCCTAAATTAATTGGTTCAAACTCAATATCCAAACTAAAACTTACTATCTATTAACTGGGTGTGATAGCATTCCATATCAAATAAATGATAACAATAAGCTCCGTGAAAAAGACTACCCTAAATAAAATAATCAAGACAGCTATAACTATTCAATTTATTTTTCTTGTTTATCAAAAGTTAAATATGAAAATTCATAAATAACATATTCGCTACTTGTACCAATCCTTCATAACAATTACAAATCACTAAATTTTTGGGTAGCAATAGAATAATCAATACTAAATTAAATTGTCAGATTAATCGAATATCAATCATTTATGAAATATAAGAACTCATAACAAGAAATACTTAAATTAAAACGTGAATAAAAGTTTGAAACGCAAAACCTCACAAAGTTACAATCAAAGTATTGAATCCTCTTGAATCAGAATGATGAGTTTTGCCACGCATGGCTTTTGCTCCAATAACAAAAACAGAAGAAAGACTAAGAATTGCTAAAAAGGTACAAAGAGAGAGAGCCTTTTTTTGTTGTGAGGAACATCTCTTTTATAGGGTTTTCTAATCTAACTCTAACTTGTAAAGATGTCTATCTAAAACAAATTCAAAATCAAACTCCTACATGATAGGGATAAGTGGGAGTTTCCTAATTAAACTCCAACTCTTCAAGTGATCAGCCTTATCCACTGTAACAATCTCTTCACTTCATCCAAAATTCGTGATTATCATCAACAGAGTCCCAATTTGATGCAATCTCCACTTTTTATCTCCTAAAATAAAACAAACATTAATTTTAACATTTAAGCACCAAAATAAATTCAAAACAAAGGAGATAATATCAAATAATATGTCAAGATAAAATCTTATCAGTGGATGAAGACGAAGACAGACAAACATCGGAGATGAAGACGAAGACGGACGTGTGGATGAAGATGATGTGGGCCATCGATGCAACTACTGGAAAGCGAGGAAGAAGAAGAAGACAAAATCAAACGTTGCTTCGCAATTAGGTTTTCAATATGAAAAAAATGACAAAGTCATTTTTAGTGGACTAAATGACTCCGTTTTTGTAACTTACATTATGGATTTGTCCATTTAGCTATGAAAATTATTTTGTAGCTAACAAAAGAAGAAAATAAAAGATATATTCGTAGTCATTTTTAGTTACGAAAATTATTTCGTAGCTAAAGACATTTAGATAGACAAAAGAAATTATAGGTTATGTGACTTCTAACTACGAAAAGCTAAATCCATTTGGCTACAAAAACATATTCATAGCTAAACGTCTTTAACTAAAATTATATGATCTGTGGCATTTAGCTACGAAAATATACTCGCAGCCCAAAATAAAAAAATTGAAAACATTTTGGTTTTTAACTGAAATTATATGATTTGGGACATTAAAACATCTTGCTACAAAAATATATTCATAGTCAAAAGAAGAAGAATGGAGTTTTTAATACAATAGGCTACGATTTTGCGAAAATGTAGCCAAAAGTTAGCCTTTTAGCTATAATTTTGAAAAAAAACATACAATTTTAAAATTGTCATCACAAGAAAAGTAGCCAGAAGGTTTATTTGTTATAATGTTTAGCTTCGATTTAGAAAATCATCACTAAAGGATGATCTTTTGGCGACGATCCAAAACCATCCCTTAAAGGTAATCCTTTCACAACCTTTTTTAAAATTATCTCCAAAGGATGACCTTTAAAGCGTAGCCTTGTCAAATCTAGATGCACCAAAAATTCAGTTGTTATTATGCTTTAAATATAATGAGAATTACAAACTTTATGTTAAAACTATTGGAAAATTTTGTGACAGCATATAAAATTGTCAAATCATATATTTTAAAATAGAAAAATAAAACGTACAAATTTATCTCATCATCATTATCATTATCATACCCAGTCTGAAATCCCGTAATAAAGCAGGGTTTGGAGAGATCTGATAGTACGCAGCCTTATTCCTACATAATAGAGAGACTGTTTCTGGTAGATCCGCATGCAAATGTGACAATAAAAGAATGATGCAGGTTAAAGATTAAATAAGTAAAACTGGCACGCTAAAATACATATGTAAATAAATAAAAAATAAAATATAACCAAAGGATATACCTGAAAATAAAATATAATATAAATAATAATAATAATAATAATTTAAAAAGTACATATTAGTTGATTCCAGTTTAGAAAGAAAAAAGTTATTAAAAAATAATTCGACAAATATACTTGATAAGCTGTAAAATTCTACTTATACCTAGTATGCTACAAGCGTCTGCTCACTATTTCCATAATTGTTCCTGTTAATCTTACAGCTCTGTATCATTCTAATTACAATCTAGAACTAATAATAGCAAAAATGATGATGATAAATTAAATGACTAAGTATAATAGATCACATCATACACAACTAATTATCATTATACCACATAATACAATTTTTTTAAAATCAGAAAACAATAACAGATGAGGTAGAGAAGCGTACTTGGAAATTAAAAAAAATTTGAGAACAAGAATCCAAAAACTTCAAAGTCTTGAATGAGAAATAAGAAAGAGGGGCAATAGAGTACAAACAAGAGGTCGCAAGTAAAGGGTAACACTAAAAACTCTCACTTGCATTTTCAAGATAAAATAAAGGATCTCATTCTCTCCATTTCTCCTCCGTGTTTATCAGTACTAAGTCAAGACTCAAACTAGAAACTCAAGAATGGTGATGAAAGAGAGAAGAACACAGAACAAAAAGAAAAGAAAAAAACCAGCAAGCATATCATAGATAGAAAAAGAAAACCCAAAATGTATGTCATATATTAGAGCACATTTAGCAAAATAAAATTGTAAAATCAAGAAAATGAACTTTCTTTCTTTCGTCGTATTATACCACAACAGAAAGCAAGCCTTACCAAAGCTTTTAACCTTTCACTCTTTCCCTACTCTACTTTACCTAAATTTGAAGGGATTTCTAAAACCCCAGAAAATAAAGGGCACAGCTCTCTCACCACAAAACTGTAAATCGGAAGTCAAAACAATACTCTCACACTCACAAAATCACAATCCGAATGCTCATCTTAAACTCAAATCCGCAACAACTTCCTAACCACTGACAAATAAATCCCCGAAGCTACAAATCAAGAAAAAAGAAAACCTCACCATAAAGTTTCAAAAGATTAAAAAAAAAGGAAAAAAATCAGTTGCATGTCAAAAAAAGGATATCGAAATCAAGAAAATAAAAGGAACAGATCAAATCAAAAAAAGAAATGAATTTTTCCAAATCTGAGACAAAAAAAGTTAAACCCAGAAGAAAATCCCAAAAGCAAGGAGCAGCGTTATAAAAACACAATAGCCTATTTCCTGGCTCAGATCCAAAACCTTGATAGCAGAAGGAGAAGACGTAGCCCAGCAGACAGAAAGCAAAACAAAACGCAGAAAATAGAAGAACAAAACGAACAACAGCCAAGGCAGTACAATGACGTAACAATGCAGAGCAGCAACTAAGAATAAAAACAAAATGCACAGTAGAAGGAACATAACAAAAGTGCAGAAGAAGAATCCAGGAAGCGCAAAATGACACAACCCATTCATGTAAATTACAATAAAATACCAATTGCAGCCAAATGTTGCTTCTTCTTCTCTATCTTTTCCTCCTTGGACAGCGGCTTTTTAAATCCAAGTCTCTTTTAATCATTTTACCTATCTAATATTAATTAATTTTGAGTTTATAGTTTTATAAAATTTTCAAATGAGATTGTTGTTAGATTAATTTAACTTTAGATTTAGAATCACTATAAATAGTATTAAAAGTGATTTTTATGAATATGATATGTAAACGATCTAGAAGGGGAGTTGAATAGATCTTTAAGCCTTTTCATAAAGTTCTACAATAAAATCAGAAGTTAATTCACACAAAAACAATTTAAACAAATTTAAATGCAAAGAATAGGGAAGAAGAGCAAACACTATTTTTATA
>JANVCQ010000232.1:5622497-5657285 GCA_025531925.1 Erythroxylum plowmanianum
GATTCGATTTGCTTTTGATTCCGATTCGTATTTGATTCGTTTCCGATATGATTTCGCTTTATGTTTCCGTTTCGGATCTCTTCTTGTAGGATCCGTTCCTTTGATTAGTTTCGATTATTGTTTCGCCTTTCGTTCGCTTGTCTTTCGAACCTTTCAATTCGCTTTCGATTCGTCTTCGTTTCGAAATTTTGGTTTCGTTTTTCGCTTTTCCGGTTGGGATCCGATTTTCTAGATCGGGTCCCAACATAATGAATTGCACAAAGAAGTCATCAATTGTCAAACCTATAATCTTTAATTTTGCTGCAATATTTGTCATCTATAGGACATATTGCTGCATGCTCTGCAACCAATCAAGCTTTATAGTCATGAATCGGTGAGATAATTATTTGTATAACGAAAACATTCTTCTACAAATTTAAAGTATTCCTTAGCACTTTCAGTTTGTGGAATAGTGGTCTTAATATTGTTGGTAATAGTCATTCGCATAAAATTAAGACACAATATGTTAGATCTTTCCCATGCTTTATAGTTTATTTTCTCATCCTCACTGCTTGTATCTGTAATGGTAGTAGACTTTTCTTCCAGTAATGCTAAATCATGATCCAAAACACCTAAATGGAAATTGATTTGTTCTCACCATTGAGAAAAGTTCAAATTGTTAAACAGGGTAACAAAAGAAGCATGCAAATGATGAGAAATAACTGATGTGAATACATAAATACTCAATAAATTATCAAATTTAAATAATTAAATATGTAGATTATACTACAATTTTTTGTAGGCAAACTCAACAATATATTATCATAAGTTTAATTTCATACAAACTTTATCAAGTAATCAAACAAAAACTCATCAACTACATCAATATATTTGGATATATAACATATTTGACAAGTAAATATTTATTTTTCTCTATTTTGTTTATTAGTCAAAGGGTATTAATTTACCTTTGGGTAGATTCTAAAATATGTCTAGTAATAAACATCATTTATCCATATAATTAATTCAATAATAGACATTAATATTTTTATGAACAGATGACGATTTATACTTGACAAAAACTCAATTAATTAATTTGGTTAATCATGTATAAAATTAACACATAACATATAATTTAAATTTTCAATAATAATATACGTAAAACTAACATGAAATCATTAATAAAATTAATAGAATACATAGCATTAGAATAAAATAAAAAAATGTCATTAAATTTTTGAAATATAATAATTGAGAAAAACTTAAATAAGTATATAAATATAAACTTTGAATGTTGATAATAGTTATGGTAAAAACTACATTGATAATTTGTTTTTTTTTTTGTTTTAAACTCTACATGAATTAGAATCCTAAAGAAAATAACAAGTATTCTTCCTTGTCTTGTGGTTGGTGTGTTTGAAGAAAAGCAAAAAATCTTACACGTATGAGATTTAAGATTGATATTCTTGACACATTATTCTAGTTTGCCATCTTTAAAATTTCAAAACCACATTAATCTTTTAAAAAATTTTGTATGGAAACCATTAATAGTGAATAATCACAAAACTCTTCAAACATCAAAATATTTGACAATTATCACTAAATAATCATAGCAAAATAGGTGAACAAATTATTTATTCAAAACACATCCTCTGATACTGTATATAAAAATATGATCTTTTGACATAAATTATAATTGATATGCATAATTTTAGGATCTTAAATAAAAAATTGATAAAATTATAAGAGTATAATATTGTGTACCTAATGTGGAATACGACATTATTGAAACACTACAAGAAAAAGGACATTTAGTGACGGAAAATACGGATGGAAAACGTCTATATTCCATCGGTAATAATATTTAGCGACGGAATTTAACAACAGATAAAGGCGTTGTTAAAGAGGCTGTAAGTAAATTTACCGATGAACACTTTTAACCGTCGACAAATATATCAACGAATTTTTTTTTCCGCTGTTAAATTTATCGGCGGTGACATGGTGCTAACCGTCGATAAATTTGTCAACGGTTAAAAAGTGTTCGTCGGTGATTTTTTTCCGATGGCTGCAATTGGCTGTCGATAAGTATACTGACGATTTAGATGTTCCGTCAAAAAATATCTAACAATTTACAAACTACGATTTATTATATCTACTGGTGGTTTATTATTATCAATCGGTAAATATAACTCATTTTACCGAAAGAAAATAAAATACTATCAGTAAATAAAATTGAAAATTTTTTAAAAAAATTTCGACATTAAATTTTATTTCATGATCTTATGAGATTTGTTTATATATTTAATTTGTTTAAACACAAAGTTGATTGATGATATAAAGTTAAAATTTTCTTAATTGATAACAAAAACAATAAATTACAACAGTCATATTGTCTTGGTGGCCGTGGATGGTCTGAGGTGCTACCCCTTCCCTTCAACTCATCTATCTCATTTCGGAGTTGAGTTATGTACTCTATCGTTTGTTGCAACTGACTTGTCAATGTCTGCACTGTACTCCGAAGTTCATGGACTTCATGTATTGTCGATCGTCTACTAGATGCTGTTGTACTGGACGTAGAAGATTGTGAATAACATGTGTTCGCAAATTAACCTAGCCTGAAGATCCTTCCATGACGATCCTTACCACCCACTGCATCAAGATATGTTTGAGTCTCATCAATAGCTTGTTCGTGTTGAGACTGTCGCTAAATGCTTTCTTATATTTAGTCCTATTAGGAAGCAACGTTTATATTAATAAGTGATAATTATTAAGAAATAATAATAAAGCATTAATTTCACATACATTCAGCTCTCTACATCGGTTGTTCACGAATGTCACAACGTCATACTTTTTCAAGTGAGTATGCAAAAACACCTGAGTAGGTGTAGGCCGCATGCCCATAGACTTTTCCTGCATATTTAACCTAAAGTGTTATATGTGAACTAGATTTTATAAAAATTTCGACAGAGTTTCCTCTATTTTTATGATGTTTCTCCCTATTGAACAAATAAAATAACTCAATGCAGTCATATATGACACCAGACATTTATACCATTATCATTATCCATAATACACATATTTTCATTTCAACATTCACTCATCAATTTAAATTGAAATATAGCAAAGTAAAACATTTACAATATAAGTGTCAAGTTTAGATACTTACAAGTCTCTATGCATGTTAGAATGAAAATTATAGAAACTGATACAAATTCGATTAAAATGTTAGCAAATTCATTGTTGACATTGTCAAAAATATAAGGCCACTAAATATCATTTGAATACCTGTTAAAGCTTCTCTTCAACCTCCTTTGAAATGGAAATACTGCCAACAAATGTGTTCTTACAATCAAGAACAAAATTATTCACAACTTAAAAAGTGGGATATATTAAAACAAGCATATAAATCAAACATGTTAAGATCAATGGTGAGTAAAATTGATTGGTAAATGTCTAATTAGAAGACATAGACAATTAGGATACACAAGATCAAACATTGCATCATTAAAACCACAAGGAGAAAAGAGTAAGCTAATAAATATTCACCTTTATTATGTAATTAGAATTTTTAATATTATAATTATTTACATTTCTACAAACAAATAAAGGATATTAATAAAAATTTGAAAAGTTAGCGAGTACATAAAGGACGATAATCATGCTTAGACACTTTAAAGCATGAGAATGCAGAGTTGCATGAAGGTAGTTGATTCTCTCAAGGATTTATTGTCTAAGTTCACTAACGGAAGTGAGAAACTACAAATGGTGTTACAAGCTCAAAAAAGTTGTAGTATATAAAATCAAATATAGTCATGAAAATGCTTACAACACTTCATACTACTTTTATCAAAGGAAAGCATTTATGTATTAGCCTGTGATGAAAAATGAACATGGAGCGTCCATATCTATACACACATACGACACATCCACTAAGGCTCATATTAAGAGCAAACCTTATGCTTTCATAGGTCATTCATAATCTAGACCAATAATTTAACACTCTCAATAAAATAATATGTATAACTTATATACCAATACATATGATAACATGCAATCCCACTCATATCACCTTGGCTTACACCAACCATAATTATATGACACATTTTCACACTCCACACAAGCATCATTTCAATGAAAGAAACATACCTCGAACATAAAACTACGTTACCACTTTTCATTATTTAAAGAGAACATCCAGTCACTTACACAAACCAAAAGTTTCCATGGCTCATATGTATATTGAAGAATATGGAATGCATACTTACATTAAAGTTATATTGTTCATTGTCATACGATTAAATCATATGACAAAGTATGTTACTTTTATGGTAAAGATGGGCATATTGACAAATTTTGCTTCTCGAAACAAATTTATCAAAAGGATACAAGATGAAAATGAAAGTTTTGTTGCTTTTATTAGGAGTGACTAGTAGGGAATTTAAAAATTAAAGGTTTGAAAACTTTGTGAGGATTTAATATGAAGAAATTACAATTGAAGAATCTATGCATGTCTTTTCTATAAATATACCTCTTATTTTCAAGAAAGATTTTGAAGAGATGAGATAGGTATATATATATATAAAGATCTAAAGTCATTAGCCTTTCTTGGAAAGTGATAATCATCAAATCAATCATGAATATATTGTTGAACTAAGTGGGGGAAACCAAAAGGATGGGAACTCCCACGAGATTGGAAATTCAAAGAAAAGTCATCCTTCAAATCAAAATTTAGATGCTGTGTAAAAAGGGGTAATCACTAGACCTCAACTTAAAGATTTTGTCATATAAACTTAATAGGTTAAATTGAATCTAAGACAATAAAAGAAGCCCTTAATGATGAAAGTTTGGTTCTTGCTATGAATGAGGAGTTTAATCAATTGGACTACAAATCAAGAAAATGAAGGAAGGTATCTTTATAAATGAAAAAAAATTACACTAAAGAACTATTCAAGTACTTTAAAATGCACCAAACCAAACCAAACAATTAAGGATATCTATTAGGAAGAATTAACCAAGTTCATCTTCTAACTAATACAATTTTGCAAACAAGAGGCATTTCAACAAACACCTAATATGCATCAAACAATCATCCCAACATCACAACTAAATTTCAAAACTCAACCTTCTAACATTAACATTTCAACCTTAATTCTTCTTATCCATTCACAAATTACTCAAACATACAAAGCAAATCAAATAAACAAACAAAATTAATTAACACAAAACTCAATCAACGGTTTGCAATATACCTTACGAAAATGCAACAATGGTGGGAGAAGAGGATGAGCTTCCGACATCGACCACAACGCCAACCAGAAAGTGGGGGGAGAACTCGCCGGAGGAGAGGAGATGACACGGGAGGGAGGAGAAGAAGAACGACGCGATTGGGGGAGGGGGGCTCTGCGGTTTGATTTAAACAAACCAAAACGACGTCGCAAGGAGATGACGACATATTTTTTTTAAATTTACCAACGGAGTATTTTGTTGCTAATATTCCGTCGGGGATATCAATTCTTCATTTTTGCCACCAATTCCCGCCTTAATTGTTGATTGTATTGTTTCGTCGTTAAATTAAATTCTCTTGATGCTGTTTTTGACGTATAACTAAATACCGTCGGTAATTTGCGCAGTAGAAAAAAAGATCAAGAAATTTTACTGCAGTCTTAGTTAAAATTGTTTTTCTTTTCTCTTAACTCTCTTGCATATACAAAAACTTGATCGAAAACAATATGTTATCTTAATGACTTTTCATCCAGTGTGTCCATAAGTGACCAGAATAAATGGTTCAAATTTATGCCAATATCACATAAAAAATATAGACAAAATAAAATTATTCTATTATATTAGTAGTGATATTACTATATATAGAATATAGACATTGACCAGGCACATTACATAATATGTACACACGAGTGGTGTGCTTTTACTTCTAGACGTTGACATCAATTAAACAAGAAAAAAAAAGTTATTTAATTTATATGCAAGAATGTCTCTTACCAATTCAACAGATCCCGAACATTTATGCTTTATGTTTCTGATATATTTGTAAACAAAAATAAATAAACTCAAAGGACCTGCGTAAGTTGAATGCGGTCACGTCCTTTAACGCGGGACAGATCCTCTATTCCAGTACTCCGGTGAAGTGTGCGAATGAGAGGGGATACCACAGGAGGGGTGAATCAGAGGGTCTCAGTTCGATGTATGTACGTGACTTAGACGAAGATCACTTCTTGACTTTCCTGGTCTTAGGAAACAAGTGGAATCTCGACAGCCTGTGCTTGTTAACTGGAAATTACGATGGAATAGAAAATCACAATTACACGGTTATAGTACAAATGGTGTGGTGATAAGCATAAACTGGTTGACCCGTGCAGAATCACTAAACCTTTACTATCTCATTGAGCCGTGAACAGTGGTCAAGAATAGACTTGGACAAATTGACAAAGTTGATTTGACACAGTAGGTTATACCGAAAAATTAAATGCTTAAATTTTAAGAATCAATACATAAGTTGTGTTTAAATTAAAAAATTGAGTAAATTTAAATTATATAAAAATTTTGAAAAAAATCTAGTCCAACTTAATACCTTTAAATAACTTACAATAACTTATTATTATATAATATTTATTTTAGATTAATTGACTTATAATTAATATTGTATCATTTAGATGTTGTCAAAATTAGTAATTTTATAATTATCGATCAAATCTAATTTAATTATGAATTATAATTGAGATATTATATATTACTATAAGAGATTGTATTTTTATATCAAAATAAATTTATAGTTTTATTTTATTTTAATAAATTATTCAATATATTGTTTATATTTTGTACAATCATTAAAAAACTTTGAGTTTATGAGCTTGATTGAATTGAAATTAGATTTAAAAACGTTACATATGGTATAATTTTAATATTTTTAAAGCTTTGATTTAACTTCAATTAAATTAGGTGTGTTGAAAGGTTGGGTCGGGCAAGACCTTTAACAATGTCACTCAAACTCGAGTTAATATTAAAATGACATTATTTTAGGGAAATGAATTAGGTTAAGCTGGTTATCAAATTTTAATTCAATTCAAAATTTGATTAACACTAAACAAAAAATATTGACTTGGAATTGGGATAAAATCTGTTAGATTATTGACCCATCTTAACTCAACTCTTTCACAAGTTTAATCATAAAAGAGTAAAGTTGATAATGCTAAGGACTAGATTTTTCGAGGGCTAAATTACTCAATAATAATAACAATATCATTCTAGTAGAAGTTTTGCTGAGACGTAAAGTTTGGAGAGGTTTAAAAGTATGCAGTCTTATTTTTAATTAATACAGAGATCATTTATGATAAATTCACAGAAAAAAAAAGACAAAAGACAAAAAAAAGTTTTGAGAATTACTTGTAAGGAAACAATCAAAATAACAATAAAAAGATAAAATAAAATAATTATAATAAATAATAAATAATAAAAAATAAAAATATATATTAAAATAATTATAATAAATAATAAATAACAGTAATGATAACAATAATAATATAATTAAATACTTATAAATAAAAATAATTAGAGAATTAAGGCGGGAGGCAACCTGGTTATTGGTGAAAGCTCGGGCTCATCTAATTTCAGTCCTGATAAAGAGAAAGAAGCTCCCCTCAAAGTCCAAAACTAATATGATAATAATCACGGTTAATTCATTAACACAGCTTTACTTAACCGCTTCTTTTCACTTATTTGACTATGTAATGACTTATCCTTATCGTGGCTTTGTGATGACATCGTAGTTGAACCGTCACAAATCACCGAACCTCGTCAGTGGTCCTGCAATATGACATATTAAGTTGTGCACATAACTTAGACACGACTTAACACGTTTTCGGCATTTAATGACTCACCACTTGCTTACCTAATGGTGTTATTCTAGTCGACCAACGAGAAGATGGAGAAATCTGTAGTCAAATAAATCGGACGGTTGTAATACACTCGCTAATGAAGTTTCATGCTTAGTAGAAATGATTCAAGGGATTGGAAAATACTTCATAAAAAGTTTAGTATTATAATTTTTTATAATAAAAAGCCTTTAACTTTATTTTCGAGCATATATTTAAAATATGTATATAATAATTTTAAAAATTTTATGTTTGAAAATTAATGAGGTGAGTGTGAGTCGTGTTGTGCAAATTGGTTTGTCGTCCACTCCATTGCCCAAATATTCCCATTCATCAAATAAAATATAGGTTTGGTTGATAAGACACGCAAAACACATGGTTTGCTAGTAAATATGGAGAAGACAATAATCATCTTCAATCCAATCACCTTCAACAACACAAACGATAACGAGTTGGAACACTTGACTGGTTATGTTGGGGAATATATAATTAATAATTTATAATCTACAAATTATTTAATAAATAATAAATTAAGGGTTGAACGTGGGCCGCGACCCTTGTTAGTTAAAAGACAAGTGAAGAACGAGTCCATAATTCAAAATAGTCAGCCGCACTTGCTTTCCCACCAATTTCTTTCTTTTTTACTGCTACGCTACACAAGCGCGTCGTCAACGACTCTCCGCTTCCTCAGGAAACCAAAATTAAAAAGGAAAAAAGTAATTCAGTAACAAATATACAAAGACAAACCATTCTAATAAAAATAAAAATAAAATTAAACGCAGCCTCTCCTCCTCCTCTCCCAATCTCTGATGCAGAGATGCGACTTTTAGGGTTTCAAAACCAACCCGCCAAAAGATCCGCTCCGTTTCGCAACCGTTCTCCCCCCGTTTCGTCCACCCGCATTGTCTCTGCATGAGTCGGATCCTCTAGCCGTGACCGTCAATGGCGTCCAAACCGTCGCCCCCTGCCTCCGCCGACGGATCGGAACTTAAGGTCTCAATCTTCTGTTTAATTACTTGAGCTGTTAACTTTCTTCGAAAATGCATGTTTTTCCTGCTTTGTGCAATTGCTTATACGGTCCTCATTGCATTTTCTTGTTCTCTCCTCTTGTCGTTTCTGTTCTCATTTGACCGTGTTTTCAATGACTCGCGAGATTAAACATGGTGGTTAATTGTAGAGTAATTTACGTAGCACTTTCCGAGTTGCATTGCATAAATAACTGAATTTCGAGTTTTTTATTTCCGTTATTCGGAGCGCTTGTTAGAACTTTGTTTGAATGGGAATTGAGAAAATCTTGCACTGCTCTTACGGATTTTGGACGGTTTAATATATATATTCAGGTGTAGTTATTATACTTAGCTTGAAGTCTGCATTACTCTTCTTTTTTCCTTTTGTGTTGCGTTTCTATTTGACTTTGTTTTTAGTTCTTTTAACTAGTTTTAAGCAATTTACTTCTTGGCAATCCGAACTACTTTGCCCGAGCGGTTTTAGCACATCAACCTTTTGGGAACTTTTTGAATTTGCTCTTATTGTGGTTGCAAAGATTGTTTTTGACAATGTTTTAAAAACTAGACGTTAAATCAGTAAGACAAGAGTTTTAAAGTTTCAATCGATATTAAATCGTTATAAAATTAGCTAAAGATTAATTAAAGTTAAAGAATTTGAATATGATTAAAAAAGATTGCTTTTACCTATCCAAGAATTTGAAGTTTAATTGAAAAAAGAAATTGTTAAATAAAAACTAATTAATTTAGTTTGGTTTATAAAAATTTACCACTTAATTAATAAATGGATTAGTTTTTAACAGAAAAATTATTAAAATAAATCGAATCGAAAAGTTGAAAATTAGACCAAAAAATTAGCCAGTTCAAGGTTTTTATGGTTGAATTAACTAAACCAATTAAGTTTTTTAATCACTAGTTTTTGACAATTGGTCGATTGTCAGTTGTAACTAGAATGGTCAATTGAAAACTTTCTGCAGATGACAGCATCAGAAGATATAGCTATTTCAACTAAAGGGATTATGTCAGTTATTGAATCCCTAAAAACCCAAGTTGCAGCTGACCGATGTGTCCATATAAAGGTATAGTCATATTATAGAAGATATTTGTTTTCTTTGGTTCAATATGCATTTTGGTCTACTTGTATGTTCATGAATCAGATTCTGTTGAACTTTTTAGAGAAGGATGGAGGAGAACAAGCAAAAGCTGCTCTCTTTCACAAACCATCTTTATAAGTTGTCAAAAGAAAGGACCCGTAACCCTATTACTGTCAGTGATGACAATTTGGATTTATTGACAAAGAGACAAAGTGATGCAATTGGCATGCACATTGGTAGCAATGCTACTAATGGAGATAAGGATAGCCACAATTCTCAAGAAGACGGTCACATTTCAATGGCAGTTCTGGGCTCAAGTAATCCAGTAAAGAATGTTGTTCGACCTGTTAAACTCCCTGAGATCAAGAAACTACCACCATATACAACATGGATTTTTTTGGACAGGTGTGTCATGATTCCCATTGGCTTTTTCAAAGGGTTTTAAGAAATATACTATTGCAATCTTTAACCATATACTCATTATACGCTCTCAGTGTCAGAAAGCTTTATGTTTGCTTAGATGAATGTTTGTAGGCATTTAAGATATTTTTCATTCAATTTTTCTTATGTTAAGATTCAAAGAATGTATTTTAACTATATGGCTAAGAAACCTTTGATGGGCGCCTACTGCAGAAATTGGTTTATTTAAATTAGTTTTTGCTTATACTTTGGACGTGCTTAATCCATTTTCAGTTTCTCAAATTAGTTTTATCTTTTTCATTGGAAATATATTGCAGAAATCAAAGAATGACTGAGGATCAATCAGTGGTTGGTCGAAGGAGAATATATTATGACCAAAATGGTGGTGAAGCACTTATTTGCAGTGACAGTGAGGAGGAAGTAATCGAAGATGAAGAGGAGAAGAGAGATTTTGTTGAGTCTGAGGACTATATTCTTTGGTTGGTATAATCAAGTTATTATACATAAGTTCTGTCTATCTTCAGGGTCCTGCTTCTATGTAGCTTTACCTTTGATATTTTGCTTGTTTATTCTGGCAAGCCATGTGTTTTAGTGTAATAATATAATGATAGGTGTTGCTTTAGAGATTGTATTATTGATATGTGAAAAGAGAGACGTCTGGAGCAAGCTCCCCCTCCTGGTGAAATCCAGGCCTGAATATTACTTCACAATTTCCAAAATCATGCCCCTCTCTTCCCCCTGTTCAGCTATATTTCCCACCCCCTACATATTCTCTCTCCATAATTATCTATAACAAACTCATAACAACTTGCCTACATGGCAGATTCCCCTTTTCCCAACTTGCTCCTACGAACACAAGTTTTAATGGGCTTAGGTTGCTTAGGTAGTATAGGCTGATCAATAGGAGAGGTACTAACATATAATAAATTTCTTTGCTATAGAATTGGTGGACTTCTTTAAACTGCTGGTATTGAATCTAGTGAATGAACAGTTTGGTAGGGTGTATGTTATTCATTAGGTTCTAACCTTTGATGGAATGGGAGTTTTATTTGCTGGGTGAGGCTCATACTGCATATTATATCTTCCCTAGCAAAGTCAGGGTTCTTTAGGTTTTGACTGAACATACTTTAATGTTCAAAAGTTGAGGCAAGGGTATGCTAGATGCATTAATTAGCTGATTATTGCTTGATTTTTTACTTCATAATTGTTTTCAGAAACATAATGAGCATATTTGTTTGAGGCAATTAAGTTCAGTGCACAACTTTTATGAGAAAAAGGTGACTCTTCAGCTGGTCATCAATTCAGGACCTTTTTTTTTTTTTTGCCTGATCACCTTAGACTCATTGTCTCATTCTACATTTTGTTATGAAATGTGCACCTTGTGCTTTACTCTTTATGTATAAGGAAGCTGATTATCCTTGTTGATTATGTTTAACCAGCATGACTATCAAAGAAGTTGGGATATCTGACTCTGTCATGGAGTCACTGGCGCAGTGTCTTTCAAGAAGCCCAAGCGAACTCAAGGTATGTATGTATGAGTAGAACCTAGTGATAAATTTTCCTCCTTTACATTTTTAGAAGTAATTGATGTTTACTTATCAGTACTAATATATGATAGAAGACTGGTCATGAGGTAAACTTTGCTCCAGCCGTTTCCCATTTTCTTTGTGGTGGCTTTACACAGATATGAAACACAGTCAAACATCTTATACAGGCAAGATACGAAGTTCTTATAAAGCAAGAAAAGACTGCAGAAGATTCTAAAAACGGAGATAAGGAAGTGCAAACTTTGAATTCTTTTCTCAATAAGGATCTTGAAGCTGCTCTGGATTCTTTTGATAATCTGTTTTGTCGCCGATGTCTCGTAAGTAATTCCTTTGGCCTGAAGACATTTTATTTCATGTTCTCTTCTCATACTCCTTGTGTAGTTAAGATCTTCTTGCTTTTTGTTTATATCTGCAGGTTTTTGATTGCAGATTGCATGGTTGTTCTCAGGATCTTGTTTTTCCTGTAAGTAAATTCTGCAAGACTCATTATTAAGTTGATGCAAAAGTGTCTCGTTGAGATTCTCATAATTTTTTTGCGTACAACATATGGTCAGGCTGAGAAGCAACCTGTTTGGAACCATCCAGATGAGGAAAATGCACTTTGTGGTCCACATTGCTTCAAAGTGGTGAGTTTCTAGTTTCTAGTTTATTGTTTATTATTATTTCTGTGTTTATTTATCTTAGATCAATTGGCAGTTGAACGTAGTAAAGTTGTTGTAGTTGTTTTCATCTCAGGCTCTTAAGTCAGAAAAAAAGGCGATTCTAAATTCACCACAGCATGGTGACAATGAAGAACATTCTTTTCTTCCAGTTGATGGTGCAGGTTCAGGGTTGCATATGTCTTCAAGGAAGAAATCTTCTGTTCATTCCACTAGGAGGAGGGTTAGATCCAGCCAAAGTGAAAGTGCTTCATCAAATGTGAAAAACATGTCAGAGAGCAGTGACTCAGATATAGGACCTCGACAGGACACCTCCTCTACCAGTCAGCTGTCTCCCACTAAGGCTAAGCTTATGGGTAAAACTGGGACTTCTCAGAGAAATAGCAAGAGAGTGGCTGAACGCGTTCTCCATTGCCTGAAGAAAAGACAGAAGAAGACAGCAGGTTCTGATTCTGATTCTGTTGCCAGTGGAGGCCTCTTGCCAAATGATATGAAACTTAGGTCTGGGTCACGGAAAGAAAATGAAGACATTACATCTCATAAGAAGGGGAAATCTTCAGTTACTGGAAGGTCCAGGAGGAAAGAATTCATAGTTGATGCTTGCAACTTAAAGCGGGTGGGAGTTCATAATGGGACTCATAGTGAGATGGTTGTAGATCCAGCTTCTACAGCAAGTGGCGATGGTTTGAAGAAGGAAGAGTCTTTGGATGAAAGCATGTGTAAAAGGGAGTTAATTGAGGATAAATCTTGGAAGGCCATTGAGAAAAGCCTATTTGAGAAAGGCATTGAGATTTTTGGCAGAAACAGGTCAGGTTTTGGTTTCAATTTTCTTATTTTTGATAAAAAATACCCTTCCATAGAAGGAAACCTGTTAACGCGGGAATGTGTAATTGATTTCATACTTTTGTGTGTCATTTAGCTTTTTAAGCCATTTATTTATTAATGCAGTTCACAGGTCAATATACTATTTGCTCACATGGGTTTTCTCTTCTCTGCCTTTGCTTCGAGCAAGAATTATAAGACTAAGTTCATATGTCAACTTGCTTGCATGCTAGTGCTTCAACTGGAATCATTTACTCTATCTGACATTTATTTTTATTTCCGATAAAAGTTGTTTGATTGCTAGGAACCTTTTGACTGGTTTGAAAACGTGTTGGGAGGTTTTTCAGTACATGACCTGCTCTGAGAATACATGTCAAGGAGGTGATGCTAATTTTCTTGATGGCTATTCCAAGTTTGACGTAAATGGTTCAATGGTTAGTTTCAGTATTTGGCTTGCTTATTCATCATGTTTTGAATTTTACATAGCTGCTGAGCGAATCATCTATTTATTTTTTTTCGGGGTGGCGTGCTTGTTGAAATGAATATCAGGGTAATAATGAATTGAGAAGAAGATCAAGATTTTTACGCAGAAGAGGTAGAGTTCGCCGCCTGAAGTATTCCTGGAAGTCTACTGCTTACCATTCTATTAGGAAGAGGATCAGTGAAAGGAAGGATCAACCTTGTCGTCAGTATAATCCATGTAGTTGCCAAACGGCTTGTACTAAGCAGTGTGCATGTCTTCTAAATGGTACATGCTGTGAAAAGTACTGTGGGTGAGCCTCCAATCTGCGGCTCAAACCAAAGCTTGATATTATCAATGTTCTTGGGTCCCTTTGTTTTCTTTTGCTGAATGATAATCATCCTTGTCTGCAAATATTTGAAGTTGTCTATAAGACAATGCACTCCCTATACAATCTATGATTATGGGGTTATAGAGATGACATTTTGTATGGTCTGGGGTTTTATCTTTTCATTAACTGACATCTACTTATTTATCTAGATGCCCAAAGAGTTGCAAAAACCGGTTTAGAGGCTGTCATTGTGCAAAAAGTCAGTGTCGTAGCCGTCAGTGCCCATGCTTTGCTGCAGACAGGGAATGTGATCCCGATGTTTGTAGAAATTGTTGGGTCAGGTTAGTGGTAACTCTGTTCCTTAAGCTTAGCGTTGCATTTCCACCTTGTCCTCTACCTCAATAAGATGCTGGTTGGAGACAGATGTCTTCGTCCCCTACTATGTATCCCATGATGGGTGAAACGATGGACTATAAGTTTGGGTTAAAATTTGCAAGGTTATTTTTGTGAACCTTCATTAGCATGCAACACATGCAGTGTAAGTTTTGTCAGCATTGCTTTGGCAATTACGTTATTAACTTTGTTTTTGACTAGGACATTTTGTCACCCTTGGGAGAAGTTCCTCTAACATTAGACTGTATATATTTTGCAGTTGTGGTGATGGCACTCTCGGCATCCCTAGCCAAAGAGGAGATAATTATGAATGCAGAAATATGAAGCTTCTTCTCAAACAGCAACAAAGGGTAACAATGTCCTACCATATCTTCTATTACAATTGTACTGTTGCAGAAAAATGAAAAGATATCATGTGAGAGAATATTCATATCCTAAGCATATATTTAGCTGCTGGGCCATTGAAATAAGCATACTGTTGCTGCAGTTAAGTTGTTTTTCTTCCATCGCAATGAATGATCAGTAGAATGACTATCGGGAGAGAAATTGTAGTTCCTTCTCTGCAGTCTAGTAATTTAGGATAATGGGTGCTTGGTGATTATTTTAGCTGCATAATTTTATTATCATGGGGAATTTCGGATCTTGATTCCAATACTTGCACAGGTGCTACTAGGGAGATCCGATGTATCTGGCTGGGGAGCTTTCTTGAAGGTTATCACCCGAGTTGATCTTGATCTTTTCTTGGTTTTCATTATTGCTGATGTATGCAAATATTTTATCCTTGCAGAATAGTGTTGGCAAGCATGAATACTTAGGCGAGTACACAGGAGAGCTCATCTCTCACAGGGAGGCAGACAAGCGTGGGAAAATTTATGACCGTGAAAATTCATCATTTCTATTCAATTTAAATGATCAGGCATGATATCTTTAGTACTTTAGGGTCTTGTGACAACGTTCAATTTTTCTGTGACGTGTCATGTGATTTGTGTGATTTACATATTGCAGTTTGTTCTTGATGCTTACCGGAAGGGTGACAAATTAAAATTTGCCAACCACTCCCCAGACCCTAATTGCTATGCGAAGGTATCAATTTCAGTGCTGTTTGATATACTTCATGGCGTTTACTTGGTGCATTTATCACATAAAACTCTTGCATTTGTTTTATTTCCCCACAATCACCTCAAACAATGTATGTGCGCAGGTAATAATGGTTGCAGGGGATCATCGAGTAGGCATATTTGCGAAAGAAAGAATCGCGGGTGGAGAAGAACTTTTCTATGATTATCGTTATGAGCCCGACAGAGCTCCTGCCTGGGCAAGGAAACCTGAAGCATCTGGATCAAAAAAAGATGATGGCACACATCCAAGTGGTCGAGCTAAAAAGCTTGCCTAACACAGACTGTGCATTTATTGGAAAGATCAAAATGAATTTACAATTTTTTGTCATCCTTCTACACGTACAAGAAGTACCAGGTCACTCGACGACTAGAATAGACATTGAAGAGTGAGAGGCCATTGTCATCTCCAGAGGTAAGTTAACCGGATTTTAGATTATTCAAGAGCGGACGGATCACAAAAGCAGGAAAAAGCAAACTACAAGTTCACGGAATCAACAGGATAGCATCCAACTTTTCATGTAAAAGAGCAATTGGTTGAGAAAGCTAATCTAACATTCTTTTTGACCAATTCTTCATTAAAAGATTAGAGTTGAAGATTTCCTGTCCCGAAGACCGTCCTCTTACCACCTCCAACTATTCATCTTGAACAGTCTACAATCGGGTTAATTGATTTAAGTATATACATTGCATCCCTCTCTCACTCATATTTAAACAGTGGGAGCAAAACTTCCAAGGCAACAGAGATGCTACGGCATTAATAATCTATATTGTTTCAAAGACATCTTTCAAGGTTTGTTAACTCTGAAAACGATGAATTTATTCTGGAGTCATACCAAACGTAAAGGTCTTTTTTCCTTCTATTTTTTGTGTGTGGATATTCTTCCCTTCTTATTCTAAATCATGATCAGTATTGCTAAGCAATTTTCTTACCAGCCAAAGCAACCTGATGTACAAGATTGCTTTAAATATTGTTGCTTACTAGAGTCTCCCCAACTTCTCCGCCCACATAAATATCTATTTTATGGCTTGATAGCTGAGGCATCGTATGAATTGCCCAAGAATACCGTCAAAACTCAACACGGCACTTCCTCAGCAGAGTTCCATGTGTTACGTTTCAGATGACCGGCTTATCGGTATGAAGTTAAATGGCGGGGGAGAAATCCACCAAGGCACGGCGCTAAATGATCTAATCATAAGGCGATATACCCCACCACGTGAAAGGCACTGACAAAGCCACGCAAGAGACAAAAATCTTAAATAAAGGGTAAAAATCGAGTAAAGATTTTTCACTGCAAAAACGACGCCGTTTAGCACCATATATCATATTTACTGGAAAAAGGAAAGAAGGATAAAAAGACGAGCATGAAAAGAGAATAAAAGCTCCACTCCCCAGTAAATAAATGTTTCTATTTAGCTCTGTTCTTGTACCTTCTGTTCCTTTCTCTCTCTCTCTCCGTGGCTTCTCGAGCTCTGCATAAGAGTGGCAATGTTTGCGTGTTTCTTGGACCACCTTAGCTTATGGAGAATTCATCTCGAAATTGGGCATCTCTACCTCTCTCTCCTACTGTTTTCTTCGCTGTTTACGCATGCAGCGGTAACTCTCTCTCTCTCTCTCTTTTGGATTTGTTCACGATCCATACAGTTCATAGTTTCTGCTTTTCGGCTTTGGAGCTGAAATTGTATGAATTTCAGGTGCTGGACTCCTGCTCGGCTGCTACCAATTGTGGACCAGGTCTATACTGTGGAAATTGTCCTGCTATGGGCAAGACTCAACCCATCTGCACCAGAGGCCAAGCTATCATACCCACTTCTGTTGTATGCTTCTTTCTTGCTTTCATGTTTCTGTTTCTGTTTCTGTTGATGGGAATGTCTTCTTTGCTGCTCTAACTTTGGAAAGTCTGTTTCTTTCTTGGGCTAGATCAACGGGTTGCCTTTTAACAAGTACACATGGTTAGTAACTCATAATGCGTTTAGTATTGTGGATGCGCCTCTCTTGTCGGGTCCCCAGAGACTGACATATTACAATCAAGAGGACACTGTGACTAATCAGTTGATGGTATGTTGTCGTGTTCTAGTTTTATATATTTTTTAATTAATGTGATCAGTCCTTCAATGCCACGTTTGAATCCTGAAAATCTGGAGGAAGGTACGTACAGTACAAGTACGAAAACAGAAATTAACTTTTTCCTCCGTCAGAAATGTCCCTAAAATCAAGTTGAAATGGAGATAGTTGTTAAGCAGGCCTATCATCCTTTTCTTGTATTCGATTTCTCGTTCGGGCTAAAAAAAATGTTAGCATTTTGTTACTTTCCTCTCTCAGAATTTATTCTAATGTTTGCTTAATTTGTAATGATTGTTTTTTAGAATGGCGTCAGGGGACTGATGTTGGATATGTATGATTTCATGGGCGACATCTGGCTCTGCCATTCCTTTCGAGGGCAATGTTTCAACTTCACGGCCTTTGTAATGCATCCTATCTGTTCCTAAAGTTTTTCAATAGTCTTTTGCAATAGTTTGTAACGTCTCCATCTGCGTCGTTCTCAGCAACCTGCAATTAACACTTTAAGGGAGGTGGAAGCATTCTTGACTCAAAATCCATCAGAGATTGTCACCATTATAATCGAAGACTATGTACATACTCCGAAAGGGTTGACAAATCTTTTCACGAACGCTGGTCTAGATAAGTATTGGTTTCCAGTCTCGAAGATGCCTAAAAGAGGTGAAGATTGGCCCACTGTGACTGAGATGGTGCAAGACAATCACAGGCTTCTAGTTTTCACTTCCGTTGCTTCGAAGGAAGCAGAGGAAGGAATTGCTTATCAGTGGAAGTACATGTTGGAAAATGAGGGTGAGCATAAAAAATGACACATGTGCATGTTATGATGATTTTGTTTGTAATCATTTAATCTGATAAGAGCTTCATGATGTGAGTTTCTTTCAGCTGGAGATCCTGGGGTGAAAGCAGGCTCATGTCCAAATCGGAAAGAGTCAAAGCCTCTAAATTCCAAAAGTGCTTCTCTTTTCTTAATGAATTACTTCCCAACATATCCAGTTGAAAGTGACGCTTGCAAGGAGCATTCTACTCCACTTACTCAGATGGTTGGTACCTGTTATAAAGCAGCAGGGAATGTGATGCCCAATTTTCTGGCAGTCAACTTTTACATGGTGTTAACCTCAAAAATAAACAAGTATTTTTCTTCAACATATTCTACTTAACCATCATCTCATAAAAATTGGGGGAAATGATGCAGAGAAGTGATGGTGGTGGTGTTTTTGATGATTTGGATCGAATGAATGGCCAGACATTGTGTGGATGTAGTACTATAACTGCCTGCCAGGTCCGTTTAAGTCAAACTAACTGAAATTTTTCTTCATTCCTGTCTTCTCAAATTGTTTGCCACAAGCCTATAAATTGGGATATTTCACTTCTTTTTGGACAAATTTGAGTTGGATAATACCAATGTGGTCTATATTTTTGTGAGTTGATGGCTTGCAATTGCAAAATGCTGCCTTTGGTTCTATGTGATTTATGTATGGAGGGCTCGTTTTTTGTCTTTTCCCTTCTCAATATTTGAGATATTAATTCTAGTTTCTCTAAGTCACTGTTTTATGCATTTTCCAGGCGGGAGCAACTTTTGGATCGTGCAAAACTGTTGCTGTACCAAATACAAGTCCCATCACAAATACAGCAGGGAGCTTTACAGGATCTGTTCAATTTGCAAGATCCACTTCGACAGACCTCTCTCCAAATATATGGCCCTTTTACCTATTTTCTGTTCCACTGATAGGATTCCTATCATAATATGATTAATTTACTTCCTGCTTTGGGTGGTTAAACTTAAACAGTTACTCCTTTAGTTTAGTCACGGGTTAGGATTTTAGTTTGTACTGAACACTCGCAACTAGTATTCACATTCCTACCTTACCCAGCATAAATTGTTAAGTTATGACATATGGGTGTGAAGAGATTCTGATGTTAAGGCAAAGGAAAGGTTTTCACAGGAATTGAGGACCAATATTGTGAGAAAAGGGAGATGGAAGATATCAAAAAGTGTTTCAGGTACAGGGGTGCTTCAGAAGAACATCACTCTGTTTTTTCCTTTTTTCTTCAATGTTATTTTTAATATTTTCAGTGCTTCTATTCAGTAAGCTTTATTTGCATTCCTTATAATCTCTCAACTTGATTGTTAAATCACCACAGACTGTCTGTCTGGCCTAATCGTGTTAATTCATGTACTTGCTCTTTGCAATATATGTATATGACATGGCATCAACATTATAGTGGCTTGATATTGTCAAACTTGAACTGAATACTAAATTCAAGTTCTCGGATCACTCACATAAGAGTAAAATATATAGGCTTTAAAAAAATTCTGTGAGCATAAACTGACCTGAGCCTAAATTCTTTTGATGTATTGCTTAGCCAAGTTAAGTTGTTCGTTTGAGCAAACTTTGCATCTAACTGCTCATGTCAACTGTGTTCCCATATCTGTCATTGAATCTTTGTGTTACGTTTCACTCTACATTGTCAAGTACAGAACTTATTAGCTTTTATGAGAGAACTTATGATAATCAACGTGTTCAAGTTAGTTTCATCATCTTTTTTTTCCTTTTCAGTTCTAACAGATTCTTGCTTCCATGTTTTCAGGTTTTCTGTTGGCGATATATTGGAATGGAGCTTCTTGTATGATAGGGCATGTAATGAATTGCAACCACTACCATATTTTTGGAATCTTGACTAATACTTGTACTTAAGCATTCCACGTTTTCTTTTAGTTGGAAGTCACTACTACGAGTTTTAACACATGCTTCTCTTCCGTTTTCCTCCACGCTTTATATCTTCAGGCTGTGGAAGCTGCATTTATTTTCAATGCTTGGGTAAACCAAATATCAACTTGGAGCGTTTACATAATGTTATGTACAAAGACACACGGCTTAATAACCAACTGTGAAGCGCAATTACAGAGCAGAAGCCTTTTCTAATCCTAAAATTAATTAGCAAGCTGGGAGTTTCGATGCCCTTAATTGTAGTTTATTGAATGTGCAAATTTGTGGACACAATTCAATCCAAAGCAGAAACATATGTGCACAAAGAGCGATAAGAAATGCAGACCATGGATGAGCAGCTCAAGCAACAGGCCAAACAAATGCACTTCCAACATTCACCATCACGCCTTACGGCTTTATTTGAAGAGCTGGACTGACTGTAAGCAAGCCCGCGAAGCAATCTATGGGGACTCGGGTTCCCCATACATCAATTGACTCCAGTTTCCGGCATTTATGTACAAGATTAAGAAGTCCGATTTCGGTTACATGACGGCAGCTCCATAGAACAATGCTCTGATTAAATGGAAACATACGAGAAGACAAGAAATTATGATGCACTTCATATCATCTTAAGCAGTATGTTAAAGCGATTCAATGATGCACTTCGCATAATCTAGCAGTATGTTAAAGCGATTCAATGCTCCGGAGTAACGAAAACTTAAATATCACAATAAGATCTCAAGTCATAGTATTTTCTTCAGCGATTGCAGATGACTCACCTTCAAATGAGGACAGCTATCTGCAATAGCAAACAAAGACTCATCTGTGATAAATGTACCACCAACATTCAGGTGTTGCAGGGATTTGGCTCTTGATATCTGGGGATAAATTGAGAAAACTATGCAGATGACATAACCAAAATTGTCAGAAATTACAAACACTAGACTGACAGTCTCATACCAGTTGAGTAACACCACTGTCTGTGATCCCTGCCATTCCCCACAAGGAGATTGAGGTTAGATTGCTGACACACTTGGCCAATGATATTTGGTATAGTCCATTGTCCGTTATCTGACAACCCCAACAGCTCCTTGAACTGAAAATAGATCAGAGGAAACCGAAGTTTATGTACCTGTCACTCAAGAATGGAAGGACGATACCTAGACCAAAAAAATAAATCCCTTCGAAGGGCCACTCGGAACCGAACATTGTACAAAAGAACAACATTCTCGTTTAGATTTAAAAGTATACAATAGTAGAAAGATTGATACTTTTGAAACTTGGTATATCATTAAATGGCATAGTCCAATGAGTTTTGGGGAGAAGTTGCAAACAATTAAAGGTATGGGAATCTATACTTTAACTTCTTTCTTCTCCAGAAAATCTTAAAACTAAATCTGTCTTGAATCTGGTGCATTGGATTTAGACTCTCCTGGCAAGACTACCATAAATGTTTATTCTTCATGCTTCACTACAGGACAACTAAAGCATCCGAAAACAAGCACACCGGTTCTGAAATACAATTCAGATCTAAGATTTTCGGTGGGAAAATAAACAATTATGAGTAGCTTCAAAGCTCGAGAGTGTAGAGATTAGTCTTTCTGTGCATTCTTTATTATCCAATTGAGACGAACGTATTCCTGAAGCTGCAAAAGACTGCAGAATTCTCTCGGAAACTAAGATAACAAACATCTCTGATTCTTCCAGCCATTAATAGAAACTAGGATCACCAAAGGAAAAATCTCTTCACGGGTAATGTTACCTTATAAAGTTTAAATTCCAAGTTCATCTTCTCAACTCCAAACATCAATTTATCAATAAGGAATTCATTCAAATCAATCAATCATGTCTCAACCCAGAACTACAACAAGAATCAAAAGGAGGAACACACATGAACCTAAATACCCAAAGAAAGAGTCAGAGAGTGTACTGTACACATCGAGTTCTTTAAGGCCATAAGCATGTCGTACGATACGCGCCATAGTATCATCGTCCATCTTCCGACCGGCAAAGCTCAAGCACTGTCTCCTCCCCAAAGACTGCTTAGCACCTTCTTTCCATTTCCTGCACACAGCACTTGCTCTGCACGCATACACCAACCACGGATTCTCACCATAAAGACTAAGAGCACTATAAGACAAGAAAATCACAGCAGTCCTTACTGGGCCAAATCGGTGAAGGAAGGTGTCAAAACGAATATGTGGGCCAATAGGTCCATCGGCAACCGATCAATCTCCGCCTCTTCCGCCATAGCTCCGATCGAACTGCTAACTTTGGTCCCTGCCACGGTGGCCACGGTGAAGGAAGTGAACACCAAAGAATTTATAGTTCTTCTGCTGTGTGTTGGCTGTCTAAATTGATGATAAGATCGTAATTGCGATAACTGAAAGAAAACGAAAGATTGTGGTCATCCTTCTGTCATAGTTTCCCGATTCTGACTTCTCTTTAGAATCCTGACGTACCTGGTTTTAGATTTCTACTTTTCGTGAATAGAGCTCATGCCACGTGGAGGTTTGTCATGCTCGTCCGAGATACTTCTTTTGTCATGATCGTAATTGCACAAATGTGTTATCTTTAATAATATCCATAGGAACAAGTTCAGATAACACTAGAAGTGTTATAAAGAGGGATATATCAGAATCACAACTTTTCTAGAGTTTTCGCTTATTTATAATAAAGTTTGAACTTTTTAGGAAATTGATCAAAATATAATTATAATTTCATTTAAAACATTAAGTAAAATTACAATTAGTTTTAATTAAATGTCAACCTGTTTTCTGTAAGATTCATACTAGTACTTATTTATTAAATATCTTATATTTAACTATAAAGTTTCTCAAATTCAGCTTAATTTATTTATTTTGCTCTCTTTAACTATTCTTTTAGTATAACCTTTTATGTTATTATATATGATATTAATAATCTTAAACTATCGTATCAAGCTTTAGGATCTTATTTAAACTACATGAAGCTTTAGAAAGCTTACAAACATGATTAGTTGTATCATGAATTTTAAAATCGAGAGGTTGACAAACAAAAACTTCTTCTCGAATGAAATGCACTTTCCAAATTCATTTGAAATAATTAAATTTATGTGAGATGCAAATGTAAGAAATAATATAATAAGTTCTAATTTAGCTACTAGTGTAAATATTTTTCAAAATATATTCCCTCCTATTAATTATACCCTTAAGTTATCTATTTAGCTTTATTTCTTAAAATAGTTCCTAATTCATCTAGTTTGTTTTGAAACATCCTACTTAGTACCTATGATTTAATGGTCTCTTAGTCTAGACACTAAAGTCCACATCTTACATATCTAAAATTAATTTAACTCTTCATTCATAGCAAAAACCTAATTTTCATTACAAAAAGCTTCTTTTATAAGTTGAGGCTTAAGTTGAGAAATAAAAGAAATAAGAAAAGTTTCTATAATGCGATCTAGTGATTACGTCTTATTGAATATCACTTATAACTTTATCAAGAAGATGATTCCTCTTAAATTTACAATCTCTTGAAGCTCCTCACTCTTCTTATCTCCCTCCCTTGGTTTATATAAGGTGTCTTTGTGATCAATCTTAAACTTATTAAAGGCTAATTTCGTTAAATCAATGGATAGACCTATATAATCATCTTCAAGACTTTTTTTGGAAACAAGATAGCTACATTCATTAAAAAGAATATGCATAGACTCTTCAATAACAAGACTCTTCTTATTAAACACTTTATATGCTTTGCTAGTTAAGAAATAACCAAGGAGAATTCCTTCTTCTGCCTTGGAATCAAACTTTCTTATGTTATCCTTAGTGTTCAAAATGTAGCACTTATAGCTAAAAACTTTAATGTAACTAATCTTTAGTTTCTTTCGATGGCAAAGTTCATATGATGTTTTATTTCAAAGTTGATCTTATGTACACTCTATTAGAGGTATGGCATGCATTTGTTATAGCTTATACTAACAAAAAATTAGGAGCTCACATTTATTTATGATAGTCCTAGCTATGTCCTCTTTTTTCTCTCAACAACGCTATTTTACTAAGGGGTACTAAAAGTAAAGAAATTATGAAAGATACTATTATCTTCATAAAAAGATTCAAACATTTCATTATTAAGCTCCCTATTATGATCACTCTTATATGATGCAATAAAAAGTTTCTTTTCACTTTAAACTCTCTTGATAAATTTTATAAATGCCTTAAAGCATTCGTCCTTACTAACTAAAAATAAAATCCTTGAGGTTAAGGTTAGAGATTAGATATATTCTTGCATGTTTAAGTCTCCTACACGAAATCCATGCATTTTTACTAATACACATTAAGAACTTTATATATTTTTTTAGAGAAATTATTAAGATCAATTGTATAGATATTACCTTTTATGTTACCTAAAAAACATAATGTTATTGTTAAGATATAATGCATAAACTTTTCTCAAAACATACTTTATAGTACTTACAATATAATTGGCTTACAATTGACAAGCTATGCTTGAAACTATCAATTAAAAGCATTTTTTCAATTGTAGTGTGTTCTTTCTTGCTAACGATGTCAATGCCAATTATCTTACCTTTGACATTGTCTCGAGATGTAACAAATACTCCATCTCCATCTCTAGAATTTATAAATCAAAATGCATCAGTAATTATATGCCTTGATCATCATTATCCACATTTTATGTTCTTTTTCTTAAATACCTATAAAACAAAGCAATCAATGTGTTTTATATACTCAAATAAGCTTGGGTCCTTGATTGTTTGTATTTGGTTTCTTTTTAACTTACTTCCTTAAGGGTTTACTCATCAAGCTTTGCTTTATGAAATAAAACTTGTCAATATGCCCATATTTTCCATAAAAAATAGCATACCATGTTATATGAATAATATGCATCCATGTTATGATGATGAGCTTAAGATTTTGATGTATAAATATATTTTTCAATATTTTATGTGCATACGAATTATAAGAATCCCTCCTTTGGATATTAAAGGAATTGAATACTCCTTTGGATATAAGACATGCTTCTTTGGTTATATTGATACTTATAAGGGATGTAAATTGTGTCATGATGTTATGCTTAGTAAGAGTCTTGTTACAAATAGAAGCTTGTTGCTTACTTTTAATTTGATGTTAAGGCCTAAAAGAGTGTGAGTGAAATTGCATGTTAACGTGTATGTTTACGTCGAAATTATGCTTTATCTTGCCTGAGAATGTTAAGTTCTAAGCCTATATTTAGAGTTATACATGAAAGCACGGTGCTTGCTTTTAAAGTAAGCCCTAGTAAATGTAACATATAGATATGATCTATGTGTATATTTTGATGTGGATACATCATATATAAGCTACTTCTCCTTTCGAATGCTCACTTTCAAAATCACTTATCATCCTAAGTGGAGGCTTTAAGTGCCTTCCTTTTGTTTTGTCCCCTTTCTCCTTCTTTTCATTTCTCTTATATTTGTTATCGTCCTTGAGAGGAAGGTACTAATAGTTATATTTTAGTTCCACTTATTTGAGATAAATGACGTTATTTGATTTATATTTTAAATCCACCTTACCTTCCTTGAAATCCTTTCTTTTGGAGAAATTATTTCTTATAAAATTTTTTATAAATTTCTTAGTGTTAAGCACAATATCTTCCTTATTACTTTTACCACTTAATGTCTCTTATTCTTCACTCGATTCATCCTTTGAGGCTTTGAAAGATAAGTTTTTCCTTTTTGGAACTAGTCTCTTTTTGTTTAGACACTCTTTAAGCCTATTTCATAAGTGAGTAGTGATCTAATGAGTTCCTCTAATGGTAGTATATTTAAATTCTTTGTTTTTTTAGATTTTTGTCACCTTGGCCTCCTAAGATTTTGGATAAGGCCTAAGCAATTTTTCACCATTTTAGCATTAGTATATGTCTTGCCAAAAAAGTCTTTGAGAGCACTAATAATGTCAATAAATCTAGTATAGATTGCTAGATGTGCTTTCATCATGCTTCATTTGAAATAATTTATATTGATGTATTAGCAATGCTCACATTGCTCTCATTTACTTATTTGTGTTCTTATGTGTAACTTTTAAAATATGTCAAATTTCATAAGTCGTTTCACCTATAAAGACTCAACTGAATTCATTTATTCTTGGTGCATAGAAAAAAATGTGAATTGCCATGTTACTTAAACAAATTAGTCTCTTATCTTAGGGATCATGTTCTTTCCTTAGTTTGAAAACTTTTCGTTAATTTACAAGTTTAACAGGAATGAATAGAGCACTTGAAATAATTTTTCATAAGTCATTTTTTTTTGCTATTAAGAAGAATTTCATTCCAATTTTTTAATAAAGATAATCATTTTCATAAAATAAAAGAGTCATACTAATATTTTGGCATTTCTAGCTAGGTAAAGATGTAGATATAACTAAATATACTATGAATATCTTTTTTTCAAATTTTGTTTGAAATCATAATAAAAGAGACCCATTTTGATACAACTTACTAGTCTCTAATAACACTCATGGTAAATTGGGTCGTAAAGAGTTTAAATTTTTTAAGGTAGTAAAGACCATTTATTGATTTTAAAGTGAATGGTGAAATGTAATGACAATTTAATTAAATTCATTCAATTAACCAGCAATAAACTAAACAATTTAGGGATTATAAATTTTACAATAATTTTTATAGTGATTTAACCAACAAATCTTTCCTATATTTACTCTCAAAGTCTCTCTTGGTATTCCATGAATCTCTTCTTTCAACTAGGTAGAGATGAACATTTTTACAACAATATTTGTTTGGTAAAGAGGAACTCTGGTAGAATTTCCCTTAAATACGAGGAGGAACGTCAATACTTCTTACAAGAATAACAACATCTAGTGAAAGTCTCACTAAAATGCAAGGTCTGGAAATATTCAATAGTACATATTCTTGCTTCTGCCTAGTAGAGAAGCGATTTTCGATACCTAAATTAACCTTGGTTACTTAATCCTTCCAACTTAAATGAACCTTGGTTACTCACTTTAATGGTCAATGACTCTTAATCAATGAACATCCAATGAACAAATTCTTGTGAATGCATAAAAAATACTGTAAATATGTTATAGTAACACTTTAATGTCATAAAGATGTCCAACAATTAAATTTCCAAATATTTGTACCCATATTAGTGTTCTTATGTGTAACTTTTAAAATATTATCTTATTAAATATCCCTCGTAAATTGCGCATAAATATATAAAACTCCGCTAGCATTAATGCTTGTGTCCACATCTGAGAAAAATAACGGTTAATAAAGGGGAATGGACTTTTCAGTAATATATGCAATTAAAAATGAATTTATAAAAAAAAAAGGTTAGGAAAATGGAAGAGTAAAGAGAGAGAGAGAGAAGTGAAGACAAAAAATAAGTGAATCTATTTATAATCCCCGAACTTACGCAAGTGGGGTCCATTCGAGGGAAGTTTGAAACGACCGAAACAGACAGCGTAGGAGGTTGGAAAAGAGAAACAGTGAAGCACACACAAAACATCAAGCCCAGAAAAACAAAAGCCAGATACAGACATAGAGCGGATGTCTGGTGCTTGACTTTGGTTTGCATATATGCCAGATACAGAGAACGAGAGTAGAGAGTAGCGAGTAGAGAGTTTTGAAGGGTGTAAAACATTTTTTTTTAAAGGAAAAAGTTTTGTGGGTAGAGAAAAGAGAGACCTTGCAAAGAAAGATGACACGAGGCCAGGATTGCGAGGTTTTGAAGCGGGTTGCTAATCCAATTGGTCAGCAACTAACCATGACACCTTACTACCATACTTGTCTCTACCCTCTCCGTAATTATGATTCATCTCTATCATTGGCAATTTCTTCTTTTCCAGATTACTGTCACATTTTAATTTACTTCTTCCCTCTTCTTTTCACACCATATATGCCCACTCACCCCTACCCTCATTTCATCTCAACCCATTTCATATTGCTAGCAAACAAACAAATTTCAGTGAGAGAGAGAGAAGTTGTTTTTGTTCTAAAGCTTTTTGCTTTATAACTTTTTCCAATCAGTACCTGCTTTTTGTTACTGGGTATTGCCTCCTTTCCTCTTTCTGTGTATGTGAGATTGGTGGTAATCATGCGTAATTCAGTGTTTCTGTGTTGTTTTATATCTTGCTTACTGATTGTTTGCGCAGTAATCATGCGTAATTCAGAGTTTTTGTGTTGCTGTATATCTTGCTTACTGATTGTTTGCGTACATGTCTGTGCCTTTTAAGCTGGGGGGTTTTTATTTTCTTGTTTTTCAACACTGTTAGTTTTGAAGTCAATTTCTCATAGTAGTTTTCAGCTAGTTTACTGGGCTCTCCTTCTTTTCAGTTTTCTTAGAATCGTTTCTTTAATAAAAGAAATTGAAAATGTTCTCTAGATTTTAAACGGGTTTTCTTGAAGTATCTTCCAGGTAATGTGTTTCTAATGGCTTGAGTTTTGTTTGCCTCTTCGATTAAATGCTTTTCTCCCATTCTTTTAATTTCTTTTGTTTCAATTTGTGTTAACTAAACAAAATAGGATCAACTATATTGTTGTTCAATGGAATTTAACTAATCAAAATCACAGAAGCCTTAGACATCTATTGTCCTAACTTTTAAGTGTTCTTTGATCTAATGTGCGTCTGTGGTGTCTAGCCCACATGATAAGATCGTCTTCTTGGTTGAGAGTTTTTGACTTTTTATGGTTTATGGATATTTGTTATCTGGGCTAGATACTAACAATATGCATCTTTCTTGGAAAATCTTGAGGTTATATGGTTTGTGACACATTTCAATTTCACGATTGAAAAGAAGTGACAGGAATACTATCTTGATGCATGCTGTGAAATAGAGGAAGCAGGGTTGTTCAGTTAAAATGATAATGGATGTCCTAATTAAATGTATCTGTAAATCGAATAAAAGCATGTACACTGTATGACTGGATTGTTGTATCGATAGACAGTTCTCTTGTTTATATTTTGTTGGTAAATCAAGAGGCATGAATATAAACATAATTCACGCATGCTATATACCTACAAATAAAAAATTTATGACTAAAATGATTTAGTTGATGCATTGGAAAAATCCAAAAAAACTCAAAGTAAGACAATGTATATTTTATAGGCTTGGTACTGAGTATTTGTATCTTCTCATTCCCTTTCTACCTGTGTTTTCCTGCTCATAAACACTCTAGTTGTAATTAATATGCTAAAATGCAAATGTTTGAAATGCTCCTTTGATAAGTTCTTGTAATGTTTATCTATTATTAGACCTGCAAGACAGTCCTAATTCTCAGTCTTCTTCGAGTGGGTGGTGGAATTCAAAGATCACATCTCAAAATGGAAGGGCAAGTTAATGGCTCAAGCAACTACCTGAAAGAATCTGATTTCGATGATGGATTCAATGGCATCAATCTTCAGGTTGAGCAAAACAGCACTGTTCCAGGTGATGCTCAGGTTCATGGTGGGCATCCTGCCATGGATTCATTGGAGATTGTGAGCCCACAAACTTTGTCTCAGTTTCAGGATCTCTCTTCCCCCCATGTTGGTGCTGGAATCAATCAAACATTGGAAATTAGATGTCCTTCCAATCTGAACCTGATAAATGGTCAGCCCTCAAATGAACCATCAGATGTGCCTAGGGCCAGTTCAAGTACTCAGCACTGTAACATAGACTTGAATGTTGCATTTGATGGCAATGATCAGGATATGGAGACAAGCTTTGGTTTGTATCGGGGCAGACAAGATGCTTCTCAAAATGGATCTCCTTGCGTCCCTACTGCAACTTCGGGCATGATACCATCTGGAATTAGAGGATCTTTGTTGGAAGGGAAGAATAATGGAGAAGGTCCATCTGACAGTACTCATGTGTCCTGCAAAAGAAAATTGGCCGAGCCTTCTGGAGAAATTCTTCTGGATGATAGCTTAAGGTCACCTCAGCTACATGGCAATGCTCAACAAGACACTACCACTATCTCAGATACATTAAGTTCCCTGGATGATCATCAGAGTGCTAGCAATCCAGAGCAATCAAGTGCAGGATTTGTGGGCAGTGGGGAAGTAGTTACTATACTGCATCAAGCTTCAGATTCTGATAATCTGGGACTTGGACCTCGGGTTGGCGTAGGTCTTGGCTCGCATCAAATTTCAATTGTGGCAGGAGAAACAGGGAACTATCAGCGAAATATCCGACTGAGAAGAGCTCCCAATGGACCAGAAAATTTTCCATCCAATTTACCAGCTTGGATCACAAGAAATAATAATATGCAATTGCCTGCTCTACCAACTGCTTTGTCATTCGATTGTGTTTTGAACACTAGTTCTTCATCAGGGATAGTTCGTCCATCTACATTGGTACATCCTCATGCTCTTCTTTCAAATAGCGCAAGAGGTGGAGATGCAGTTCCTACAGATGTAAATGCGAGGAACAATCCAGGATATGACATGGTTGTTAATGATTTTCAAAGGGGAAATCTGGAACATGTGCCAGATGGGTCAAACTTTCCTGGTAATATTGCCTCTGGTTCCCCAGGTGGCTCCAGTGCACATTTTCATCACCATCAGCCATCTGTTCCAAACAGGATTCCCTATGCAAGCATGCCTGAGGAACTTGTGCAGAGAATATCTCCAACATGGAATTCTCCGCCCAGCATTGCTGGGCAATTTCAACAGCGAATCCTAGGGCTTGCCAATCGAGTAGGGGCTCGAGTACACAGTCATCACTGCCCTATATTTTCTGGTTCTTCTCCTGAAGCAGGAGAGAGGGAACCGTCTGGGAGAGTTGGTGATTTGAGGTCTTCTCTGCTACCTTTTAGATCAGGAATTACAATGATGGCTGAGAGACAAACTGGTAATCTTACTGATGTGGGACTACAATTCTCAACTGCTGCACAGAGGAGAAGCAGATTAGTATCTGAGGTATGTACAATAAAAGAATTTTCTTTTAGAATTTAGACTTGTGTTCATGAACAATTATTGTCCTAGCTGATGCCATCACTTTTTGTCTTTTAGAAATAACAAGCACAAAGGAATTTCAGATTATTCTGAGTTCGTGTATCAAAGGATACTAGGGAGGGTATCAATGTTTAATGAAATGGTTTCCTGGCAAACATGATTTCCATTCACCTAGTATTTAATTGCTGAACATATTCACCATGCAATAGGAGGAATGAAATTTTTGATGACGGTAGGACTGTTTTCTGTTACAGTATGGAACAGCTCAAGCTATACTCAAAACATACCTGATTTTATTTTCCTTACTCATCTGTTCTCTTGAGAGGGGTGAGGCAGCATAATTGGACTGTTGACAAGGAAGGTTCAGGCTTTTTACGCATAAAGGTGTCTCAGAAATTTTGAAATTGAGTTGTAGTTCGCAAAATAGCTTATGGTTTGTGCTTAATGGATTGAAGAATTAAATACCTGTGGTTATGCGATAGTTGGTAGTTGGGATTTTTAAGTCTTGCATCAGCAGGTACATCCAGGCTCATTCTTGAACAGACCCACAATGCCTCAATCAAGGGTGTCTGAGCATTTGAGCTACAAAAACTGGATGTTGGCATTTTCTTTTGAAATTGGGGAAGTGAGAGAAGTGCAATGGAGAACACTAAACTTCTCTCAAAATTAGAGATTGAGGCTTTTCATTTGAAATCTGAATATTAGGTTGAGTCCTACTACATCTCTTCAAAGCGTTCATGATAAAAGCCTATTAAGCTAGCAACTTTTCTAACATGACAAGGATATATTCCATGCATCACAACGTATCTTAGAAAAAAGGGCTCAAATTTTATATTACCAAACAAGAAGATAAGATAAAACTTGCCCATGGTAGCTATTGTTTCTAGTCCATATAATGCCTTGTGGTACATTACCACTATTTGTGAGCCAAATATTTCTCTTCTTTCTTGCTTGCTTCATCTTTGTAAAAAGCATGTGATTACATGCTAATGTGTCACTCCAATCTTTTATAGATGTTATAGTAACTTCTTAATGTTTGATATAGTCCTGATGCAGTGACCAAAATAATTTATATATCTCTTAAGATATTGAGTAGAGCCGTTTCTTGTTTTGGATGGAAATAACCAGTGCTGTAAAGCCAATTATTGTCAGGTCTTATAAAATATCCCACAGTGTTTTAGAAATGAAGATATAGTCCATTCATTCTCTGTTGCAGAATTGGTATAAATGTCGATCCTATTCTACCATAACTTTAAGATGCTGGAACAGAACTTAATGTAGGAAAATTAGAACTGTTAACTAGTGGTTAAAACTCTCAAAATTAGGAAATATGACTAATATTAGACTGTTGGAATATTAAACTTCAGGTTTCAATTTAATTAAAATGTTGAAATTTCAGATTTTATATAGTTGAGTTTTTTTAGGGTTTAATTGCTAGAAATCTAAACTAAGATTCAATGGTTTTATATGGCTGGAATTTAGGCTATAATTTAGGGTTTTGGATGATGAAACTTTGGGTTAGGATTGCTGGAATTTAAGTGAAGAACACAATCAATAGAGGGTTGGAAATTAGGAATTACTCATAGGGTCTAAGAATTACTCTTAGAAGAAAACATCAAACCTTCTTCTTGAAAACCCAAATTTGTAGAAAAAATTCAGGATATGTTATTCTTGAAGGGTTGAGTGTACACATATTTATAGAAAAGCTCTTAGAATCCTTATTCAAGTAGAAAAGAGTTCCTAGCAAATTTAAATGCTATAATAATTGTATAAGTTCTAAACAATTACGATAAGATATTTAAACTAAATAACATATTTAACTTACTACTATGTCCTATTTAATAAAGAATGCTAACATAATCTATATTTCAGCCCTTATTGTCTTTGCTGTCAATTGGTTGACTAATTTATTTCTTTTATAGACTTTATGTTCTTTTGCATCAAAGCCACTTCTTTTGGCTTAGGCAAGCCTATTAAACTTTCGTACAGAAAAAGTTCCTAGAGTAGGTCAAGCATATATCCTTAAGGAGTTGGTTGATATGCTAATATTTGGAGTGTTTTTATACAATATCTTTCTTCATCTTTTTTCAATAGAGACAGTTGCATGGTGGTATACTTTTTTTTTTGAAATTGCATGGTGGTAGACTTAGATGCATAACTTGGGTGCAATCCATATGGATCATTCGCCAAATTTTTTCTTTAACATTCTTGAAATAGTAACTTCTTACTTTAATATCAACAGGTTCGCAATGCTTTGGCAATTGTACGTAGGGGGGGTGCATTACAGCTTGAGGTATGTTACCAGTTTTATACTTGTGTTTACCCTTGGATATCAACCTTGTTTTTGGATTGCCACATTAGAAAACCAGTAAAGTACATAAAAATTCATTAATCTTAAATTAGTAATAGAAAACAATTCTTTAACTTGAAAGGTGGCAATCTTCAGTGCTGTTCAGACTTTTTCTTCAAGAAATTGATTAAGAGTTTATTGTATGTTTTGATATTTTTGTGATATGGTAGGATGTCATGTTGATTGACCGTTCAGTGTTGTATCGTGTACCTGAAGAAGAGCCCGATAATTATCAAGAAATGCGTCTTGATGTGGATAGCATGAGTTATGAGGTAGGTAAAAAATAAGCCATTTCGTGATTATTGTTATAGTCCTTTATGTCTTAAAACATGTAACTTTACACTGATTCTTGCAAGACAAAGTAAAGGAATTATAAATGTGTCACACTTTCTTTTGCTTTGGTGTTGACTGCTACTTTTTAATAACACTACTTCAGGAGCTTGTTCACCTGCAAGATCAAATTGGATATGTCAGCACAGGGTTGAGTGAGACTACTATTCTGACTCATCTGTCCCACCAGGAGTATCAATCAAATGGCTCTTTCAAGGAAGAAGAACCATGCTCCATCTGTCAGGTAAGCTGCTTAAATGTCCTGCATGGATCAGTTGAAACAAGAGATACAAAAGCTAGAGTGGTCCATGCATATATCAGATGGTTCAATATAGAATTAATTTCGTGGTTTCAGATTATATTGTGGTTAGCCAGTCATATGCAATTATTTGTCTTGCATGTTAGCTTTAGCGTCAAACGAAGTCCCTTAAATTTCTGATCGTCTATTATTTCCAACTATTTACAGGAGGAATTTGCTGATGGGGATGATGCATCGAAATTAGCTTGTGGTCATCCCTTTCACTATGACTGCATAAAACAGTGGCTTGTACAGAAGAATGCCTGCCCAATCTGCAAGGTGACAGCGCTGAATGTTTGACATTGTTATTTTCTGGTGTGTCGAAGCGGGAATCGGTTTAGATCAAGGAAGTCTTTTTCGTGCCATGGAGCCCATTTCTCTTGACGCCTTTTACAAATGT
>JANVCQ010000232.1:5658234-5673423 GCA_025531925.1 Erythroxylum plowmanianum
TAATATGGACTATTTTGCAATTTTTAAAAATTTCAGGGACTATTTTATAAATTTAAAAAATTATTCGAAACGGTACCCGATACTGACCGGTACCGATACAGTTCCGTTCCAGAATCCAATCCGGTACCAAGCCCGGTACGGTATTCATAACTTTGCTTTAAAGTGAAAGTTTCAAGTAATCAAGTTACTTCAAATAGATATCAATTTTTTTTTTCTAATTAGTATGATACAATTCTATTTTATTAAGTTTTATTTATATATTTATTTGAAGTCTACATAAATGTGTAGATTAGATTTATCATAATCAAAACAAAAGATCTGATCTCATTTACACGACAAACTATAGCTATACCTCTAGCTAGCCATAGAAAATAATTCCATTGTTATACTATGAAGTAACTAGGAAGTCCATGAACGAGAGATTACTCTATATGTGAAATGTGACGCAAACTAAGATGATATCTATATGATCTTAATTATATCATCTTCATTTGTAGGTCTTGATTTCTCCAACTTTATGCTAAACTAGATTAGAGAAATCATATTTTCTCTCACTGAATGCTAAACAACATTAGAGAAAACTTATTTCCTCTCACCGAATGCTAAACAACATAAGAGAAAACCTTTATATTTTCTAACTAAATGCTAAACTACATTAGAGAACCTTTATGAGATTGAAAGTTGTATCCTCCTATGTCATATTAAAATTTATGGATATCTTTATAAATTTGTATGCGTCTAAATGACATAGATTCAAGATCAATCTGCATATATGCCCTATGATCTTTAAAAGCTTAATATTGATACAAATCTTAAGAGTTTTATATGTATTATGACAATATATGATAACACGTATTACTGAGGATAAATAATGATTATCTCTATTGATGGACCATCATACCGTCATAATACATCAAATGTATAAATATACAAATGTACATGGAGCAACATTGTGATTCCTAACTAACAGTCTTTAAAGACTTCAAAGCACCCATACTATATACTTGTCTTCCAAACGCAAGTTGACGAAGTCCTTTAGTTAAAGGATCGACTAACATTTCCTCAATCCTTAAATGTTCCAAACCTTAATGTCAGCTTTTCGTATTAACCCCTCTATGATCAAATATTTGACCTCCAAATTCTAAGACCTTGTGATATTCTTTGTTGTTACTAAAAAACATAGCAACATGATCATCACATTACAAGTGAATAGGTCTAGCTGACGAATCAACCACAGACAACTCAAAAATCAAGTTTTTAAGGCAAACCACCTATGAAGTAGTCCCATAGCATGCATTCAGCATGCATGTTCGAGAAAGTCACCTGTGTCTATTTGACACTCTTCCATGACATTGTACCATCTACAATATATAAATGTATCCTTAAATGAACTTAACTAAAATCTGAATCAAAATTTCCTACAAGGTTTAGACTATTAATTTTTCTATATGTCAACATACAATCCTTAGTTCCCTTTAAGTATCTCAACACTCGCTTGACTAATTTCCAATGGTTTATACTTGGGTTAACCAGATACTGACCAAACAGTCTAAAAGTATATGCAATATCCAGCCTAGTACGTCCTCGAATACCAAACAGATATCAACCGTACTAGTTTCAGGAATATTCCTCATAACCATTCTATTTTCTTTATTCTTTGACACTATGCCAAAGATAAACTCTCACTATGAGAGATTGATGCTACAATAGGTTTACAGTTAACCGTATTAATCCTTTGTAACACATACTCAATGTATTCACTTTGTGAGAGGCATGATAGGAGTTGAGATGTGTTCCAGTAAATTTGCATACCTAAGACAAAAGATGCTTCACTAAAGTCCTTCTTATTGAAATGCTTGGCCAAAAGTTGCTTAACCCCATGCAATGTAGTCAATTATTCTATGTGAGCAATATATCATCCACATGCAATAATAGGATGATAAATTTACCCCTTGACTTTGTAATACAAGCATCTTTTTAACTTTATTTTCTATGAAACTGAAAGAGATCAAACCTCATCAATTATAGGTATGACTTTTGAGAGGTTTGATGTAAACCATATATTGATCTGCTTGACGTACAAACCATGTCAGTTCCATCTGGATCCTGAAATACTTCAGGTTGTACCATATAGATCGATTTATAAAAATCTTTATTCAAGAAAGCAGTTTTGACAGCTATATGATGTAACTCTATATCATCATGAGCTACTTCAAAATGTAGCCTTCAAGGATATGAGATAAAAGGTAATATTAAAGTCAACCCTTCTCCCTGAGTGAACCATCGGGTAGCCGAGCGAGCTCATAAACTGCTGAACTTTATCCTAAAATCTTTTAGGGCTTAAAACTTCATTTACAACTTACAGGTTTGCAATTCTGCTGTAAATCAACTAGCTCCCAAACCTTACTATGCTTCATGGATTGCATTTCATCAGTCATTGCATCTCACCACAAATCGCATTGAGTCTAGAAATAGCTTTTGTAAAAGTAACTAGATTCATAACATATCTAATATCATAGTCTTGTTCACCTAATGAACTATATAATCAGATGAGATAACAAGTCGTCTCATTCTAGTAGATCTACACAACTACATTAGATCTTGTATCCTAAGGAACCACTATGTATACAGGAATGAGTTCCTGTTCCTGTACAGGCACGATATTAAGACTTAGATCCACCGGATCTAACTGTATGAGTAACGGATACATAATAACTGTAGTATCTACCCTGCTATCATCCGAAGGGTCAAAGGGACCACTATCATCATAAACATCGTATTCAAGAAACTTAGCTATTTATGATTCCACTATTCTAGTTCCTCCTTCTTCTACAGTAAAATTTGTAGCTTTTAGAGTGGTCGAGATATTTTACTAAATAACAATGAGCAGAACAAGCATGCAATTTATCTTTATAAGGATTATAGTACCATAGCAGGGCAACCCCATACACGAATGTATGTAAGGCTGGATTTACACACTTTTAGATAATCAGGTGGATTAGTTCTATTCTGCATTGACTTCTTCATGTACTTTAGGATGTTGTTATGTCTTTCGACAACACACCATTTTGCTCAAGACTACTCGACATAATGATCTAAGTCACCATTCTTACCGATTCCATATATTTAACAAATGGACCTTTTCAAGTCCTGAAACACCATATTTGCCATGATATTCTCCTCTACGATTAGATCTCACTATTTTGATGAATTTTTCTCAATTGGTTCTCAACCTTCAATCTTTAAGCAAGAACACGTAAGTTGTAATAAGAGTAATCATCAACAAATGTCATAATACATTTGGAATTGCACAATGCAACTTTATAAGGTCTACCAATATCCGTATGTATCAAACCCAACAAGCCAGAAACACAAGTTTACTTTTTTTATCCTTATTTCAGTCAACTTACTCCTGCAACAGTTAGCATATATTCCCAAATCATTATAATCTAAACTTGAGATAATATTTTCCTTAATCTATCTCTCAACCCTAGCTCCGAAAAGGTGGCTTAAACTTTTATGTCACATCATGCATGACTTATCATTCATCATGATTCTTTTTTCATGACTTGTTCAACAAGATACGAAGAAGCATATATCTAATTTGGGGTAAGACACATTATATACAAACCATATGATAAGAAAGTTATATCATTATGCTTTGCATTAAGCAACAACTGTATAATAGAAGCACTAATTACAAAACATTAACTTTCTTTATTCAAAATTGATACAAAGATGAAATATAAAATGTGTCATGTAAAAACCAAAATAAGCCTTGCAGTAAGGTTCAATACATATATCTCCCACAGATGTTACATCCACTATTTCATTGTTATCAACCATCAGTTTCTCCTTCTTTTTATTTGGCTCTATCCTATATATGAACCCCTGCATTGTGGAAGCACCATGATCAAATGCTCCACTTTATAGCTACCAAAAAACGTAATATGACTATCGTAAAATTATATTCATAAATTGATAAGCCAAGGAGTTACTTAGTGGTCTCAGTATTTCTTTCTAGGCCTTATACTGATAGCTTCTTTATGTCTGGAGGACCTTTACCAGTATTGGATTGACCAGCAACAACATGTAGAGAAGATTTAGTCTTTCCACCTTTGAACTTAGTGCGTTTTATCTTTGCCTTCCTTTTAGTTACTTTGAGGGCTGTAGAAGTAGCAAGCTTGAGTTTCCCCTCCTGAGCAATGCAATGGGTAATCAAAGCATTGAAGTTCATTTCTCATCTAGTGAATAATATGTCATCACCAGATTACTAAATTTTGGAGGGAGTGTAATCAGAGTCTGGTGAACTATGAAGACATCAGGAAGAAGAATATTCAGCATCTTTAATTAACTGTAAAGATGGATCATTCTTGATATGTACTCCATCACTCCCCTTTCTCCCGTATACCTTATAGAAAATAATTCTTTCATCAAGACACTCTTCTTAACATTAGGTGAGACCGTGTACTCCTGGGAGACATTACCGAGAAACTCCTTCACTATGTTTGTGTCTAGAAGTTCACTAAGTAGAATGTCAGGTATGGTCATGCATCATAATATGTTAAACTGATCCCAGGCTGCATAAGCTGCTTTATGAGCTCTCGAGCTCATGAATGTAGGTAGAGATGACATATCCGTCCGTATGGCCATATCAATTTTAGCTATCTTCATATGCATTCAATACATCATCCATCCACTTCTTCATATTGAAACCGGTTAGGGTTTTAATGATGGCACTGATATTGCTAATAGAAAAGGTGACTGCAAGATAATAATGCATAGATTAACACAAATGCAGGATAACAACGATACTCAAAGTCATTAAATAGTATATGTACTGAGAATCTAATCACATATATTAGGAAACATCTTTGGGCTGAATACATAATATATGCAATTAGACCTTCATAGAAATGCAATCAGAGTACAAACCATCAACTCTTATGACACCACCACTTTGGGAGAATTGATCACTTGAGCAACAATTTTCCTCCATTTAATGCCTTTATACACATCTCAAAATTTTATATAAGGCTAACATCTTTAGGCAGAATAACTAAATATAAAACTAGAGACATCCCCCAACATGCAAGCAGAACAATTTAAAATAATGACTTGAATACATCCTCATCAGAACTCAAAAAGTCCACAAACAGAAGACATACACTTTTATGTTATCCTTATAGTATTTATAGGTGTATGGTATGTAACAATGTAACATCAATAAATGCACAAACCCGAATGCACTATCTCATTGTCACATACTCGTGCTGAAGACATTCACCAAAAACTTCATCTGAGACTTTCATAATAGAAAAATCCAATTAGAGCGACTATCATATGTCAGAGGACACTATCGCCAAGATACGAGAACCTCATGTATCTCCCTTATGGCAAGTTCGTTGCATGAAAATTCACTCAAAAATGGCTTTGTCTAAAGTCCTTTTCTGAGTGACTATTATGCAATCTCAAACACCGAACATGAGGCCCAAGACATGAGAACTTGAAGTATTTCCCTCATATGATGTCCGAAGCATGAAAAGTCACTCGAAATCGGCTTCAAAATGCCTTAATTCCTTTTTTGGAGTTAAACTTCAATTTATTACTAATGTAATAAATATAGAAAAATGAACAAATTCATATTATAAATTTCTCAGACCCAAAAACTGATCCAAAATATCTTGGGACACCCTTATGAGAAATCTAAAATTTTTGGTTTTTTTAAAATTTTACTATAGAGTTGATGTCATCGTGCCTGTGGAAGGGGAAGGCGTATGAATTACACTTGTCAGCGTTGACACGCCCAGCACGTGTGTGGTGATTGTGGCACACACGCCAGACGCGAACCTATGTGCTCACATTTGTTGGCGTATGCGCGTCCTGGTCCACACACGTGTCCACTGTTGTCTGGTGAGTACAACACACGTGCTAGACGTAATGTCCTTTGGATGTTGCTGTGCACTCGTCGGATGCATGTCTGGCAGTCTCTGTCACCCCTGTCAGAAAAAGCAATTTTTTGTGAGATTCGAGTTGGTTTGTCACGCTTTCTGACTCGTTTTCACCCCGTTTCTCAAAGCTAAACATATTTATACCAATTTCATGCATCAAAAAGCAAGAAAATTTGAGAAATAAAAGTTTATTCTCCAAAAACCTTATGGAGAAAAATTGAAAATTTTTCATTTTTACCTAGTCAATCACGTCATCGCTCTAATACCATATGTAATACGTAATGAGACCTTAGTTACATATCTCAAATCAAATGTGAAAGGGCAAACGAAGAAATTTAGAAAATACCTGATTTTGATTCCATAACTTCAAATGAGCTTTTTGAAGCTGAAACGAGCGCGAATCCACCTTCACGAAAACTGCTAAACATATTTATACCAATTTCATGCATCAAAAAGCAAAAAAAACATGAGAAATAAAAGTTTATTCTCCAAAAACCTTATGGAGAAAAATTGAAAATTTTTCATTTTTACCCAATCGATCACGTCACCGCTCTAATACCATATGTAACACGTAATGAGACCTTAGTTACATATCTCAGATCAAATGTGAAAGGGAAAACGAAGAAATTTAGAAAATACCTGATTTTGATTCCATAACTTCAAATGAGCTTTTTGAAGCTGAAACGAACGCGAATCCACCTTCACGAAAACTGTTCACTGGGACGCAATCAACGTCTTTCTACATTTTTGTCAAAACATAATCTCTCTTAACGAGTCAAAGAATCCTTATGCTTACGAATGATATGAGCAACTTAAGGAGAGCTTAATCTTATATATAGTTTCCATATTGAGTTTCTCTATCACAAGCCCGATATGGATCCGATTTGCACTGATCGGGATCCATTTTTCACCTGGACTTCAACCCATTAACTTAGATTATTTATTAGGCCACTTTATTCTCTTTATTCAGATCAAATTACGTAACTTAATTAATAAGTTATTGAAAAATTGAAAAATGCAATTAAATGTTGTCCAACTTTATAAGAAATATCTAAAAGGTCCAACACATGTTATATACAAAATGAGTCAATTTTTAAATATAAAATTTAGATTAAATTTAAATTTGAATTCTATATAAAATAATGTTATTTTATTAACATAATTAATATTTTAAAAACTGAACCGATTCAACCAATTTATCAGTAAAAAAATCCTGAACTGATTAATTTTCAATTCTATTTTTAGTTTGTGGGTTTGATTTAGTTTAATAATTTTTGTTGTTAATAACTGATCAATTTATTTATTAATTGGATAGTTTTCGTAAACTAATATGTTTTTATAGATCAAAATAAACGAGTTAATTTTTATTTAATAATCTCTTTTTTAATTAAAATTTATATCTTTCAATAAATAAGGACAATATTTTTTTGATCATTTTTCAAATTTTTTGATTTTATTCAATCTTTAACCAGATATTGAATCTTTTAAACTTTAAACTTTCTATCTTACTGATTTAATTTTTAATAATTTTGAAAATATTAGAAATAATAAAAAATGTAATTTTAATAGGTAAAATATTAGAAGCATAAAAAGTTAAAAACTCTATCCAATGCGCTCTCTCTTTGCCCTCAATGTCAACTGCCATCTTTTTATTATCTCTTGCATGCTTCTCCTTCTCATCTAGCCTTGTTAGTTTATCATTCTATGAACACTAAATAAAGTTTATTATTCTATGTGAACACTAAATAAACTTATATTTATTGTCATCTCGTCCTGATTTCTTCAATTCGTCACAAGAAGAATTCTTTTTCATCATCTTCTTACCTATCCTTTGCACATTCTCAATCTAGTAATAATGATGTAGTGACGGAAGATTTAGTGCATTATCACCGTCACCATTCACCACCATATGGACACCTGTTGCATTAACAAGATAGATGCGTGTAAACCCTCTGAAAAGAATTTGAGATTTTTCTCTGGAAGAAATGTGATTCTACATAATTAATGATTTCAAAATTATTTAAAAGGCTTAAATTAAGAAATAAAATTATAATTCTTAATTTAAAAAAATTGTGAAACTCAAATCTAAACCTTTAGCATTTAATTTTTTAAAATTTATTCTATACTTATATATGATTATAATACTAAAAAAATTTAAGAAACTTACGAAACTCCTCTAAAATTTTAACATTTAAATCTTTAAAAAGAGTTTATTTATATGATTATGGATGACAATGAGCCGGGACTGGATAGCATGCTACCTGAGTTTATATATATATATTTAAAAAAATTCAAAAGCGACGTTGTTTGTACATTGCCCATCAGGTCGGGTATGGTCTAGGCAGCCAAGCCCAAGGCCCAGTCATACTTCGAGTCAGGCGGAGGTCGGGCTTGATTGCCAAGCCTATATATGATGCCACTGTAGACTTTGAAATTGATTAATATTGGGAGACGGATTTTTATAAGAATAAAACTAATACTTAATATTATCAGTTTCTAATGAATTATCACAAGCCATCCACTTGTGAATCAAAATAGTTCTCACATGTTTAAAAAACTGTTTACTGTCAGAAATTATAATACTAGGGTTAGTTAAGTCCCAAATGCATCAAATCGAGGTGGTGAATGTAACAGGGTAAAAGATAAGATGTTCCCTTAATTTAGAAAATTTTAGAAAAAATTATTTAATTTTTATTGTTTTCAAAATTTTCAGAAAAATCATTCTCTTAAATTTTGATAGAAATTAAATAAGAAACACACACAAAATGAATATTTGATAATTTAATTTAGTTCTTAAATTCGAAACTAAATAAGTAAATTTATCGAAGATTAATATTTTATTATAATCATCTTAAATTAATAATTTAGATTAAATTTAATTAGTTATAGCCAAATTTAAAAGCTAAATTGAATTATTATGTCAGGCATATTTCATTATTTCACATATAATATTCATATAATATAATTTTCATCATTATTTTTAACAGAAATATAAGAGAAATTTTTAAAATTTTAAATTAATTTTTTAAACTGTAAAAATGATTTTTTAACCCAAATCTAATAAACAATATGAAAAACCGATTCATATTCAAGATTTTAGACTTATTACTCTTTGTAATGTGCTATACAAAATTGTGGCAAAAGTATTGGCTAATAGATTAAAAGCTATTCTGCCTCACATTGTTTCTGCTGCACAATCTACTTTTATTCTTGGACGCTCAATTCATGATAATGTTATGTTGGCCTTCAAACTTATTCACTGCATGAAGAGGAAGCTGAGGGGGAAATCAGGAGCCGTAGCCTTAAAACTAGATATAAGCAAAGCTTATGACCGCAATGATTGGAAATACTTGGAATTCATTATGGCAAAAATGGGTTTTGACAGAAAATGGATTGATTACATCATGCTGTGTGTTACTTCGGTGAACTATAGTGTTATGTTAAATGGAAATGAAGTGGATCCAATTGCACCAAAACGAGGCCTTAGACAAGGTGATCCACTATCTCCATACCTATTTATTTTATGTGCCGAAGGGTTAACTTTCTTATTACGCAAGGCAGAAGAAGACAGCACCTTGCAGGGGTTTCGAATGGTGAGACGAGGCCCCGTCAATCTCTCATTTACTGTTTGCAGATGATAGTTTTCTCTTCTTTAGAGCATATATGGCTGATTGTCTGACGATTAAACAGATACTAGCATATTATGAGCAGGCTTCAGGGTAGGCGGTAAACTTTCAAAAATCTAGAATTTTTTTCTCCTCCAACGTGGGGCTACGATTGGCTAGTGAGCTGAAAACAATTCTAGGCATTTCAACACCTCTGGATCATGACAGATACTCGGGATTGCCCTCCCTTATAGGCAGAAACAAGAAACATATATTCTCATTCCTAAGGAGAGATTGAAAGGGAGGCTTCGCAGTTGGAAAAACCGATTTCTTTTACATGCAGGTAAGGAAGTTCTTCTAAAAAATGTAGCCCAAGCATTACCCACTTATAGTATGAATGTGTTCTTGATCCCACATACTACCTATGATGCCCTTCAAAAGATGATGAACTCTTTCTGGTGGGGCAATAAACTCAATGAAGGGACCCGAATGCACTGATTAACATGGGATAGAATGTGCGGGCCGAAGATAGAAGGTGGGCTTGGTTTCCGATTGTTATACTAGTTCAATATGGCAATGCTAGCTAAGCAGGGTTGGAATCTAATTCATAACCCTTCTTCCCTCCTAACACAAGTTCTCAAAGCTAAATACTTTCCCAAGACGTCTTTCCTGAAAGCAACGACCGGATATAATCTCAGCTTTATTTGGAGGAGTATGTTACAAGCTAAAGATTTGCTTGCTCTAGGCACAAGGTGGAGAGTCAAAAATGGAGAGACCATCTCTGTCTGGCACGACTCGTGGTTATTGGAGGATGCAAATTTTTTCATTTGGTCACCAGTGGTAGAGGGACTGGAACTTATGAAAGTGAAAGACCTAATGCAAACAAACGAGAGGGCATGGGATCTACAATACATACAAGGCCTTTTTTGTAATATTGATGTGCAGAAAATTCTTTCAATCCCTATGCATTTGACCAATCATTAAGATAAGATGATATGACATTTTGCTAGAGATGGATTTTACTCAGTCAGGTCTGGTTATAAAGCAACCCTTAAATGGCTAAACACCACGGTATTTGAGGAATGTGCTGGCCCACGGAAGGAGATATGGCATCTACCCATCCCACCCAAATCGAAGGAATTCCTTTGGCGAGCTTGTAGACAGATTATCCCGGTGAGGGCCACCCTAAGACGACGAGGTCTAGCAATAGAGAACATCTGTCCTTTTTGTGACGAGACATAAACAATCTCCCATGCTTTGCTACATTGTGCCCACGTTAAAGCATGTTGGGATTTATTACCTCTACATCCTATTGCCTCACATTTTCTTATTTTTTTGCAGGATCTCTTGAAGGGAAAGGGAGATGAGGTGAGTCAGGCTTGTGTACTTCTGTGGCACATATGGAAAGCCAGAAGTTCTTTCATATGGCGACATTGCAGACTTGACCCCTGGGCTATAGTGGCATCATCACACCGATCCCTGGAAGAATAGACAAATGCTCAATCACAGATGAGAGATGCTAGTACACCATTAGGGGTGCATGCACCGGTACTCTGATGGTCAGGCCCAACCGATGGAGTTGTAAAGTGCAATATTGATGCCGCCGTTCAAGATGCTCAGGGAACAAGGTCGTATGACGTAGTCATAAGGGGTTAGTTTATTAACTGTTTTTCTGGGTTTTCTCACTCATATTACACCCCTCTTATTGCGGAAGCTATAGCTTTCAAAGAAGCTCTATCTTGGTTGATACACACAGGAGTTTTATCGGTGGAGGTGGAGACCGATTGCCTTCAACTGGTACAACGATTCCATAAATTCAGCATCGACATTAACGAATTAGGAGTGATCCTGGACAAGTGCAAACCCACAGCTACGAAATTCCGATCTTTTACTTTTACCTGGATTTCCAGGCATATTAATAGGGTAGCTCATATGTTAGCTAAAGCAGCTACTCGATATCCCAATAGACATAGTTGGGATAGGCCGTCGACTTTTTTATTAGACACTTTAAATTGTGATGCTGGATTATCCCTGTAACTAAACCTAGCTTTTAAAAAATAATTTTTATTTTTTAAAAGTATAAAAGATTTTTTAAACTGAAATCTAATAAACAATGAGGATAGATCTTAAAGAAATTCTGTTTAGTACAGATGATATGCCTATCATTTATGGAATGAGGATAGATCTTAAAGAAATTCTGTTTAGTACAGATGATATGCCTATCATTTATGGGTGTGCTTCATGTGCCCCGGTGGTCAAGTGGACGCATGTCTTTTTCTTACTTGCGACAGTGACGCGTGTCTTTAGCAGCGGTTGAACTTATACTTTCCCACTTGTGACAGCGTGTCAGTGTCTTAACACCAGGAGAAGAGGAGACAAGATCCTCTGTTCAATATTACTCTATCTTATTCTGTCCCATAAAATTTCAGCCATTTATTTTGTAAGACCCACGCGGGACTCACGTGTAATTTATGTGAAAATCATATAAATAAATGACTGAGATTTATTGGACAGAATAAGACACCATAATATTGGACAGAAGATCTGAACTCGGAGAAGAGAGGCATGTTTTAAAACCAGCGGTTGAATATGTACTCTCCTAGTTGCGGCAGTCTCGGAAGTTGAACAAATAACTCATTTTCCTCCACTTCATCAGCATCAGAGGAGATGTCGCTTTTTTTAAAATCAAATTCTCCTCCATTCATCGTCACCGTCGTTGCATATGACCCTAAACGGCCCACATGCTCGGGTGGTTGCAACGCGGTTGACGTTCAAAACCAGCACTGCCCCTTGGGTGTCGAGCAAGATGCGATCTTCAGGAAGGGAGTGAATGGCGGTTGGGGGTGTTTCTGGGGGAACGTGAATGCGTCGTCGTCGTCGGTCTGTGGGCTTAGTGAGAACAAGACTGATGATTGCAACGGAGCAAGCGAGGTTCTTTTAGTTTTCGTGTGCTTTTTGGGATTTTTGCTGTTGTTTGGTTACTGGGAAAATGCAGGAGAAGAAAAAGGTTTTGGATGATTGTCACTTGGCTTAAACCTGGAACAGATTAAGAAATGAAGATTAGTGTTCAGAATGGGGATTCAACTATGCCTACTTGTCAAACCATCATGATCTTGAAGTTTAAATTTGAACAATGCAGGAGGGTCTCGGGACAATGGTAGATGAGGTGCCAGCAAAGCAGGCTCCCCCACGTAAGTCATCGAAAAGAAGAAGGGCAGCAGAAGTTCACAATTTGTCTGAAAAGGTTTGTTTTCTCATGAAGTAAGGCTCTCTACTGATGTAGTACTGATCAACCATTTTCCATTTGACATTGGGTTGTTCAATTTAATGTCACCATATGCGGCGTTGCTTTGGGCAGAGAAGGAGGAGCAGGATTAATGAGAAATTGAAAGCTCTGCAAAACCTGATTCCAAACTCCAATAAAGTATGCCTTCTTCCGGTTTGAGTACTTGCATGCTTGTTAATTTTGTTTCATTCGAGGGTTTTGCTTCTCGTTGACTGAATATCCATCTGCCGCAGACAGATAAAGCTTCTATGTTGGATGAAGCCATCGAATATCTCAAGCAGCTCCAGCTCCAAGTACAGGTTTTTGACTAAATTCTCTCGTTTAGCTATGCCTTGCCAATAAGCAGTTTCAAGCCAATCCTGTACTTTCAAGCCTTTTTAACCTCCGTTGTCACAATCATGGACATATTGGCAAGAGTGATCACCCTTTCCATATACCGCTCTCTGATTATTCTGCAACTTTGTGATATTATTCGGGCCTGAATCCTGTTTTTGCCCTTAGGATATCACAATCTTAAACTAACCAAGTTAATGGAGCATTAAATCTTGATTATGGTTTTCCACTGTGGATCATCTGCTTCTTCATATACAACTGCTAGAAAAAGTTAGCAATTATGAGACTACGAGTGACAGGAGAAGCAATGGCAGAATCTTGGAACAGATCTTACTCCTACTTCCTTGACAGATTCTTATAAATTTCAGATGTAGTCATTGAGAAGTGGAATCAGTTTGTACCCGGTGTCTGTTCCTGAGCTGCTGCAGCCTATTCATCTCTCTCGATCAGGAATTACAGCTGACCATGGGAATCAGTCTCAGCGCATGAGTACCATAGGTCCTCCTCTAAACACCGATACCGTACCACAAAATATGTTGAATCTTCAAAACCAATCTGATCGTCTATCAGCAAACAGTATGCTAAATATGATTAACTCGGAAACTCCATTAGGTTTAGAATCATCGGTCCAGTCTTACTTTGGTCCCTTCCAGCCCCAGGCTTCTTGTCAAGTAAGTTCGTTCAATGCAGACAAGGGAAATACGGCTTCTGGCAACTTACATGTATCCCATGTGAAGAGAATCTACAGAGACGATATTCGACATGTTCATTCTGAAACGAATTCATCCATGTAGGAAGTTGATGTTTTTGAGCCAGGACGAAATGATGTTGCAAATCATTAACTAATTGGGTTTTGCAAAGTTAATATTTTATTCCAGGCATTTTGGAAATACATGTAGCTGTGACTGAAGACTCTTTCATCCATTTAGGAGTTCCCAACAAGTGGGGGATTATTGAAATGACTTATTAGAGCCCGTTTGTTTCAACTTATAGACGGTGAATAAGCACTCTTTTATCACAAAAGTTGTTTTTAAGAAAAATAAATGTTTGGCTGTAAAATTCAAAAGTTTTTTTAGAAGCTAAAATATAACTTTTTGAAAAGCTCAAATTTGAAGATTTAAAAAAAATACTTTTTCAGGTAGATTTTTAAATCAATTAATGAGTTTATTTTTTTAGTCCTCTTTAATGAGTTTATTTTTTTAGTCCTCTTTACTCTTATATTTTTACACATAATTCTCATAATATTTACACACATCTTCACGTTTATTTTGAGATTTATATAATATTATTTGATATTTTATATGTTTTAATATTTATTTTTTATATTAATTTTACTTATATTATAATTCATATAAAAAATTTGGTTAGATATATTTTCATTTATGATTCATATGATTTAAAATTATATAATCATTAATATACTGTACTTTGAATATTGTTTAATATAGTTTAAATAATATTTATATGCATAAATTATTTTTATTACAAAATAAAATATAGTTAAAATTAAAAGTATTTTTTATGTTTATGTTACCAAACAGCTTATGGTATGAAGCTTTTTCAAAAAAACCCTTTTTTAAATAACAGTCAAACAATTAACTGACTTTTAAAAAAAATTTTCTTAGAAAAGTTCTATTAACAAAAACTCTACTGATATAAGCTCATCCAAATAGACACTTAAAGTTTTAATGTGAAATTGGATCAGTTGTCAGATTATCAAAAATAAATTTTACTGTGAAAACTTACTTGAATCTATTGGAATAATCGTGATTGAGGTATTGATATCTTTTTGACTTTTGGCCTTTCAAAAGATACCTATTAGTTGTCTGTCTTTAGGATATCATAAAAGATACACTTAATACTTTTTTAGAGATTATAACCACTTATTTATATGTAATACTTATTCCTAATTAGTTTATTATATATTAAGAATATAACATTAAAGTCTCTACACATATAATAGTTTATACTTAATTAGATAATTTAGGTCTATTAACTAATCACCCATATATAT
>JANVCQ010000232.1:5679554-5697776 GCA_025531925.1 Erythroxylum plowmanianum
TGTACTTCAGCCAGGTTTTCTTCGATCTTCTGGATCTAGGTCGGGTGTATTGGGTGAGTCTGTCGACTCGGGGCTAGCGCGGTCCGGTTGATTTGATTTTTCCTGGTCATCTTCCTAATAATATACTTTCTGTTTCAAAAAAAAAAAAAAGTGTTCCCACATCTCCCATTCCCTTTTACAATCAAAGAAACTTGCATTTGTAAAAGCAAGAGGGTGCTTAATTCAAAGAGCAAGTTTTAGATCCATATAGTTAGGAATAATCATGATGTTCTCTTTTCAAACTATAAAGTCTATACCTTTTAGCACAGTTATAGAGTTAATATTGGCAAATATTACAGCAACAGAAGCATTCACTTAATAAAGAACAAAAAATAAACAAAACAACAAACTCAAAATTAAAATCAAAATGCAACATAATTAGCATATTCAAATAATGACAGCCTCGATATAAGATACCTAGTACAACATTGAAATTTAGTCTTTGGATAGAAATATCAATTTATAAGTGGTATGTAGTGATCAAATATTGATAATAAGTTCCTATCATTTTTCCTTAGTCAGGCTTATAATTTATATGAAAAGCTAATCAATTGTCGCTTATTTATCACCATAACTATGTTTGAATTTGGCCAAATAATAATCTTCCTCTGTGCTCCACATGAAATTCTACACGTAACTATCTAATATTTAGAATTAATTAATCTATACAAAAGATGTTATTTGGTATCATATTATTTCAATTAATTACTACAAATGCCAAAATTTGAATTTAAGTAATCATTTTTTTGATTAATATCATAATTCCATATTATGTCAACAATAAATCAAAGACATGAAGGTTATAATTCTTGGCCAAAATCAAAAAATTATAAAACTTATAAACCTTAAAAGATTCATATAAATAACGTGTCATAATTATATGACATTTAGTCAATCTTTAATTCAAATAAATAATTTCCCAAAAATATAAAAATGGCCCGTGAATGCCCGCCCAAACCAACAAATAATAGCAAAGTTTTGTTTATTAATCCAAAAATTAAAATTATGTAAACCTTAAAATGGAAAAAGCCATCAACATATGAAAAGAAATATACATTGCCAAATAATAAGATTACATCAAAATCAAAACAATCTGTAAGTTAAATAATCCAAATTGATATAGGCTCTGATATTAATTGTTAGATTTTCATATGAAATCTATAGTATGAATTCAAGAGAAAACTTGGTTACGAAACTGTACCTAAATTCATTGGAATTGACGTGATTAAGGTGTTTTGGCTCCTTTTAGCTTTTGACCTTCTAAGAGATGCATATAGGTTGTCTACCTTTTCCAATGATATGATATCATAAAAGAAATCGTCATGCTTTTTTGAGGGATTAGAACCACTTATTTATATATGTTGCTTATTCCTACATTTGTATATCATAAATTTAAAATATAATATTAGGGTTTATATGCCCATAATTAGATGATTAAGGCCCATTAATCTAAAATCTTATTATATCACTTTCAATCTTGAGTCAAAAAACCTTACAATAGTCTACAACTCTAACAATAATAACATTCAAGCTTTTAATTGTTGGTTTGTTTTTATGAATGAAAGGCAAAGAAATAATACTACTATTAGAATGATGGGGAAGAGGAGAAGGTGTATTTTAATTAGTTGTTGAATTTAAGCTCAGTTGCTCAAAAGTTTGTTTGTTGCATTTTTAGGTATGTCTTAACCTTTTTCTTTTTTGTTATTCACACTCACTCTACCTAACCAATTTAGTCTCATTTGATGAGATTTATCAAAGGACAATTAAATTCTAAGGACGCTCTAATTTCATATAAGATTAACAACTTGTAGAATAATAATAATTTCAATTTGAATTTAAAGGTAAAAACAAATTAAACAGTTAAATTTTAGAGACACTCTAATTTGATACTAGATTATCAACTCATTGAGTAATAATAGTTTCGATTTGAATTTAAAAAGACCAATAAATTGAAAAATAATGGGCTAAGAAATGGATTAACAATTTTTTTAATAAAAAGATATTTCACCTTGTAATATTTAATTCTTGTGTAAAATTTTAGTTTTCCTTTTTTAAATTCTTGAGTGCTCATAAAAATACAATTCCTGCTTCGAATGAAAGTCAATGAGATACTCAACTTTTGAATTTGTGAGGGTTCAAGTTCACATAAGGATGTATGGTCATGCCTAAGGGGCTCATAAGAGATTCTTAACATATCATAAGATTCCTTTAGAAATTATCTGAAATAGTTTATTTTATCTAAAATTATTTATTTTAGTGATCCAACAGTGCTAAGTAGAATTAATAATTTAAAATTTCTTCTCTTTCAATGAGAAATTAGACTAAAATCGTGTCTAGAATTATTTGTTGTCCATAGATTAATGGTGAGAACTATTTCTCATTTTATTTTAAACTCTCAAATTTTGACCAGTAATCATAAGTCTAAAAATAATTAAAAAAGAAATTAATTAATAAGTTTAAAAATAATAATAATATTTCATAGACATAAAATTTTCATCTCTTCTATTTTTTATATGAAATTGTAATCATTATAATTAACTAACATATTATGAATCATGATGCCTTTTTATTTATAGTATCCTAATGATTCATCAAAAACTAAATTGACTCCTATATAAAGCATTAGCCCCAAAAACATAATTCCCCACATCTATTTTTGACGCAGGTTGGCAGTCTAGACTTTAGATTCAAGTACTCTATTATGTCAGTGTATGATGGAGCCAAAAAGTGCAGAGCATGAGACGCAAGTCTTATGATAGGACAAGAACAAATTTAGATACACGTACCATTCACTTTTTTCAAGCACAACAAAATTCATGTTACACTGGTTCATTCTCAAGAAGTGAGAAATTTATGTTTTATGTGATTAATATTCATTGAGGATAAAACTTGGTTTGTAATGACGCAAAACTAGGTTAAAAAATGACTTGATAGTGTATTCTATACTCAAAGGGTAACGGCAAGACCGTTCAACTGAACCCACCCGTAGGCACATCGGTCTCTAATCTTTTGAACCGTTGATAATGCCAAATCAACCATCGGCCGGACTTTCACCAGTTCTTTCTCTATTGCAGTTCTTATGCTGGTTTCCGCCTGCATATAATGCCATGTAAATATTCAACCCCATAGACAAGCTCATATTATTTTGAACGTGTAATCCACTGATGAACAACAAATAACCTTTTCTACGCAACGGACAGTGTCCAACAGATGGCAAAAATATGATAGCTGCCTGTAGAGGTCTGCTTCGGTGTACTGTGAAAAGATATTTCGAGTCAGCATTACGATACCTTAAAATAACAAACTGTATAGTTCCAGTAGTGAAAGCTGTCTCTTAAGTCATTTCCCCTATGTTAAAATAAACAAAGTGCACTCCAGGTCCAGGGTATGATGAGAGAAACCTTTCTTACAAGACGACCGTTGCAGCGAGGATAGCTTGGACAAACTGTTCCCCTTTCAGAGTCTCCAATCAGCCGCAGGTTGAGACTTCGAGTAGTATGCTTGCAGGTTTCATCATCACACTAAAAGCAAAAGAAATTGGTGATGAGACTTCATCGTGTTCCAAGAGCATGAATAATTATTTAGCATATCACAATCTCCATATACTATACTATCACAAGTAGATTACCATCATTAAGCCTTTATAGTAAGTTGAAACAAACCGTTCCGCTTGTCCTTTGACCTGAAACACAGAGAAACGTTAAAACAACTTCATGACTATTTTTAAATTTAAAGGCAGAAACAAGAAACTGAGTCTTTCCAAGCGGCAAATTTCAAAATATGATTGGACTCGAGATAATCTACATGGAAATGTGCCCTAGATTGACAACTGTACTATCTGAATTTGGCAATGCCACCAAGGAAAACGCACCAGACTGCATGCATTCCTCTGACATCTGAACTTGTACTTTTCATTTAATGAGATGCAAAACAGATGCACTAAATAGAATATCTTAAGGCATTCTACTGATGGACTTGCCACGAACAAACAATTCACCTGGTTGGCTATCATTGCCGGAGACATTCTACCCAAATCAGCTTCTTCTGGACACTTGGGGCAACGCATTCTATGCCAAAAATTGAATTTAGATTGGTCTCCTGAAGCATCTATTGATTTTCCATCGAGTAATGAAGAAATGGAATTGAAGACAGCAGGACACTCAAAAGTACTAGAGCAGCTAGGACACGTCAACACCAATGGCTCACAACTTCTGTATCTGCAAAACATGGCAATCCAACAAATGTGAAAATATGTAAGGAGAATATGTGAATAAAGAAAGTCATTCTTTCAAACACCAGTTCATGTATGGTTAACCATGGTTTCACAGAGTTTGGAAGAGGTTCCTCAGCACGACAATAAAAGCCACAAGTTAACTTGGGACTTGAGAAATAATTGAACTCATTGGACCTACCTCTCATCGTCATTGATGGCAAACAGAAGTGAGCTAGAAGGATCATTACTAGCATCTTCGCTTGATTTACTTCGAAACTGAAAGCCATCAAACATCATGTAAGTGCTACATGAAAAGTATTTATATCACAACCACTGAAACTCCAGCCTGGGATGCCGAACTTACCTTTGATGATTCAAGCCCCAGACAATCAGCCAAGCGCTCTGGGCTTGTACCCTGTATTGATGCACACAATCGTGATACCACAGGATGGATTTGCTGTGACAAATAGTAATCAATGTCAATCATCCATTGTCCGTCATCTTTCTTTAATTCATCAGGATGTCTAGCTCGCTGAGCAATCCCTGTTGAACTTCCTGAAGCAGCACCCTGTTAAAGAACAGTATAAATAAAGTTGCATTTAAACCATACACAAATCCAGAACTATTCAGACATCCGCGAATTAAAGAAATTCGAATCACTGCATCCCAGACCTGCTCACAGCAAATTATATAGGGTACTGTATCACCAACAGAGCAACCACTAGTGTAACCACTTTGCTTCAACCTTAATGCCACCTAGACAGCGACAGTAAAATAATCTGTTAAAGTTAGCTATATAGGTGTAATCTAGTTAAGGAAACCAAAAATGGTATAAGAGACTCACTAGAACATGAGGTTGGTTTTTAGCATCAGGGTAGGCATCAGGTGGCTTGGTCAATGTCTTTGTGATTATGTATTTCTCAAGTGCTACTTGTCCAGTTCTCATTTCTTCTTGTACCTGTTCAAAGTAAACAAATGTCATCAGTGCCAAAGTTTCCAAGGATAGAAAGAGGCAAGTTATATCACTTCTCAACTTAAAATTGTAACAAGAAGGGGTACTCCCATTCTCCAATAAAGATACAACACATATACTCCAACAGTGGACTGTCACCTCTTGGATATTCTGCATGCCTTCTATTTTGTCTTCAGCATTAGTTTAAACAAATTCATGTAAGACTGAAATCTATAAGGAGGAGACACACTAACTTAATTCCTTAATGCCCAACTTCTACTTTCTTGAATATGTTAGAGAATACCAACTTTACCTTCATGAGGGAGTTGTGTATTGATTCTACTACGTCCTCACATGACCTGTGAGCATAAGATGCAAAGGAATGGTAAAGTAGATTTAACCTAGACATTTTTCTTGATATTCCAATAAGAAAGATTAAATCAGAAGTGATAGATAACATACCCCCCAGACAGGATCTGAGCCAAGCAAAAATCTCCTAATTCCTTTGATAGCAAGCTCCAGTCACGACGTACCATGTCAAGACCTTTACGTTCAATAACCTGGCATCAACAGTTGTTATGCTAATAATTTTCAAAAGGTAACTAAAAATAAAGCAGATTCCAAGGTAAAACCTCGTATGGTGTCCCATCCTTAAATTGCAGTTTGACAGCTGCATATTTCTTCTTCTTGAGAAGCAGCATTCTCTTGTATATTCCATCGAGATCAATTTCTAGACATCGATATTTCTTGTTAACCTACATGCATGTCATAAAAAACTTATGATTAAGGTGATCTATGCAGCAGCAAGTTAACAGTTAAGGCTATATCAGTATTTTGATTTTTAAAAGAACTCCGTACACAAAGATTAACCTTCTGACTAAATGCCACATTTATTTTTGGATCGTTTTTGTATTTCCAGTCATCATTAGATTTTCCAGATAGTGAAAATCAAAATTAATGTATTTTGGCTATCCAAGATAATCTAGATACAAATCAACTTTTACTACCTTCTGTTTGATGATTGAAGAAAAAAATCAAAGGTTTTTGCACTGTGCACAGTTAACATTTTTCTACATATAGTTGGTACTTTAATCACCTCTTGGATGACTTTCCCTGCAATGGATTTTGCTTTTGCTATATCATCTAGTCCGCTATAAATCATAATTGAATCTGTGTCACCATAGATAACCTGACATAAAATAGAGGACGTAAACTAGTCAAGTGACATGTACCATGAAAGATCTTAAGCATAGCCTGGGAACCCCAACATAGAGTACATACCTCTAAGTTCAAACTAGTTTGTACCAGATCAACAGTACTCTGTAGAATCTCCCGTCCCTGCATGGTTAGTTGTTAAACATTTATTCACATTCCTTTCATAATTATGGGAAGCAGAAATGTTACCTGTAGCGTAATAAGCTCTGCAAGAGGTTTTGCATAAAATCTTGAATTTGAGAAACCAAGGCATCCATACATACTGGGAAAAACCACCCATGCAGGTTTATATGCAACCAGAAAAAGAAGATAGCATTTTAATTTTCCAAAAAAAAGGAAACAAAGATAGTGATCAAGACTAACAACAATCATGATTATTGTGGATAATAAAATGAACTAACACAAACCTATTTGCAGTGAGCTTTAGTGCTTGCTGCTGAATGTCAAGCTGCTGGAATTTTAGACCAGATGCAGTCTTCATCCATGACTTAACCATTCTCCTTCTCTCAACTAAATTTTTCAGCAACTATCAAATGCTACGTGAAATGAGTTATCTGATTCAACTTTAACTTAAAAATGTGAACAAAAACAAGGTCTACATGATTCCATGTTTCAAATGTAAGCACATTTGATAAACAAGTATACAAGAAGTTTCAAGTTGAGAAAATGGTGGGATCACAAGTTCCAAGTAACTATCTTCCAACAAGTTTCACTGAACAATTAGTAACAGAGAAATCATTCAGGAGACAATTCAAACAACTAACAACAGAAACTGTAACTAGTTCATTATTTTAATTACTGACCAAGTTTCAGTTAATGAAAGTGAAATATATTCTGCCCATTTTCTGATGATATTCATCATTCCATCATATAATGTTCTCTCAACTTTAAAGTTCTGAACTTCTAATCAAACTTGGAACCTAAATCCAAATTTTAACATTCAAATCACTATCAGATTCTCTAAAGCAACTGCAATCCGTTATATACGATGAACCACACAACTATACCTCAGGCAGAACTCCAGTTGTGTTACTAGAGGGTAACCTTGGAACTAAGCCATCTGGAGATCTTTCAACTGTTGTGAAGCAGATATTGTATTCCTGTACAATAAATCATCATGAAAATGAAGAAAAACAGCAATCACATAAGTAAATTGAACTAAGAGTGCCACTGGAGCAAGAGTCTTTATTAACCTGAATGATAGAAGGATAAAGGCTATTGAAGTCGAGAAGCAATACATATTTATCATATAGACCCTTTTTGGGTTCCAAAACCAATCCCCCTGCATAAGCAGGACCTTTCTTTCCCTTTCCTTGAATATTCTGTTCATCCTCTAAATTAACATCATCAATGTCCAAGTCATCAACATTTTTATTTTCAGTGCCATTACTCATTCTTCTCTTTCCCATTTTTGCTTCCTTTGCATGGGAGGAAATCTTGTCTGGTACAATATATTTCTTTGCATGAAATGCATGCAATAGAAGGTACTCTACTCTTTGTGCCCTAGCACCCTGGAAAAGTATGCAGCATATGTTATGAAGTCACACATTGTTAACTGTGCAAAAATATATTGGGCAAGATCAGTGCAAAGAAGAAAATTGGGCTATTAAAAAGAAGAAATTGGTAATGAGTTACTTGGAGAGTTTTACTCCAGAGATTGCCACTGATATTAGTCAGCTGACGCGTGAGGGGAAGAATACTCAGATGAAACATAAGTTCCATAGACAGCCATGCATCTGTCTCACCATATTCAATCTGAATACACAGTATGAGCACATAAGAACAGTTAGGAACAAGCATAGTAAAAATATCTAAGCATTTCCTATATTAGTTAAACCTGATATCCGGAGATCTTGATTACCTTCTAAGGCTCAAGTAATGTCTCATTCTAAAACTCACAACCTAGCAAACTTCTCATTTATCAACCAAATAAAGGTGTTAATCAATAACTCAATGCTTTAGGACATGAAAAATATGATCTACAAGATTTTTATTACACAAGTAAATGCAGAATCAAGAAAAGCTATGGTATGATATTTCTCAGTAATTTCCCGTGTAAGAACTTTCATAATTGCACAAAACATTGACCGGTCATTAACAAGACGTTGAATTAATTTCAGAGTAATGTCCCATTATGCCACATAATCCAAATGAATTGAAAAGAAGGAAAAACAAAGAGGTAGACAGGTAATGGGTTGGAACTTTAGTAAACCATTCATATCCCATTTTGCGCACAATCTACTGAAATTAGAACATGTAATCATTGTTGCCATTGGAACTTACTAGCTCAATTAGGGAATTTGATGCCTGGAACATCCTGGGTATATCATGTGGTGAAATCTCCTTCCGATCCTTGTTCAGTTGAGTCTTTGCGAGTTGTGTCAAAGAATAGCTAACCTGATAAACCAAAGACACAGATATGAAAAACTGCTTGTGGAACGTTAGAAATTTTCTGATTAGATTGATGCTCATCTAAACATTTTACCTCTTTCAACAGATCACGGGAACACAAGTATGTGTCACAGAGGAGCCGTCCAGCAATGCAAGACATTATCCCTGGACTTGCTCCTGATCCAAAAACAGCATTCCCTTTTGTCAATTTAGGCATGACAGAACGCTTTAGACGACCTATTTTGGACCACATGTTGCTTGGCACTCGACATGCCTACAAAAGAGCAGCACGACAAATTTCAAGCCAATAACATCATCAAAGGTAAGATTATGGAGGCATATGAGAGAATCCCAGTTTGAAAGAAATGAATAAGAAAAGGGAAAACAAGAAAAGATAAATTGTGTCACCCCTTTCTAAAATGTCAGTCATAGCAACATTCGAGAATTGTAAATAAGAGGCTCATGGAAAACAAAAATAACATGTTTATCATATTCATGTCATTTAAAAATAAAAAATGACAATCACAATTAGCAAATCGCATCAAATATGCATTTGGGATTCATATGGCCCCTCAAATTCCTTTGTCTTATACAACTAAATAAGAGAAGGTATCCATCTTAGGAACCAATAGCTGAGTCCAAGCATCCTTTGGGATAGAAAGCATTTCAACTCACTTGGGCTCGGTGGAGGAGAACATCTAGGTCAAACCCAGATACATTATGCCCAACAAGAACATCGCTGTCCAACTGGTGTAAGGTGATCATCAAGCGATTCAGCAAAGCTCTCTCACTTCAACAAAATGATGAAATTTAGCTCAACAACAGGAACCAAATAAGTCATACAAGAAAAAAACTCTCAGCCTCAGGAACATCATTTACCTGCTTTCAATGCCTAAAACATTTAATCCAGCCTTCATATTTCTGTCTGCCACCTCCTTAGGGAACCCCATAGGAAATATTCCTCCATCAAGTTTACGAATAACAGTAAAATGGCTCAGCATACCAGCTTTTTTCCATTCTGATGCCAACATGGGAGTGTCAATCTGAAGAAAATTCTTCCTATAAGTGATGTCTATCTTACCAAAGGTCAGTTTAATCCAGCTAGCATATGAAATACATGAAAATGCCACAAAAATAAACTTCAACCAGAATAATTCTGTAGCTAACATGTTACTATTATAGGATAAGTATGACAGGGTCATAATTTCAACATTCCAACTAGAAGATTAGCTTGATGCCTTGACCTTTTCCCTAACAAGTTCACACATAGAACTAGGTTTATAAACTGTAAACCATAAAAAAAGGCATCCTAATCGAACAACTTAAACAGGAGACAAAATTGTCCACCAAGACGCAATGTCTGGCAAACCACAAACAGCTACAACATTCTAACAAGGAAAAAATTTTAATTGAAGAATTGAAACTTGACATATGAAGGCCTTGAAACCAACCTTGACTTTGTTACAGCAGATAACAGATACAGCAACTATTTCATTCACATTCTGCCTTTCATTTACGATAGTTTTCAGGTTTATTGCAGTAACAACAACTGGAGGAATCTCTGCTGTGCCTTTGGAGGAGGATGAAGTCCGTACGTCTCTGGAAGAATCAACAGTGATCTCAAATTTGCACCAGCTCACCTGCACCAAATTGTTACAGAAGAAAATAGACTCGTTTCTATAGTACTTGATAGGAATAGTGAAAATGAAGGATCTTCATATCAACAGGCTCACCCTTTGAGAAGCTGGAATAGTTGAAAACTTTGAAATTGATAGCCATGAAGGCCCCTTAATCTTCCTTTTGACAAGAAAAAGCTCCAGAGCACTGCAGTCAATAGTATGCAGTCAAAGCACTGAACTTGCCCACAAGAAGTATAGAAGGAACTCACCAGTAACAGCACTAAATATAACAAGTTTCAAGAGCCATAATTAGAAATTCTTTTTCTTTACATTCTTGCAAATCTAAACAACCAAAGGCAAATGTAATTACCTTGAACCTAATATATTGTTCTAATCATTCAAGCTCATATTTCACATTCAAAGGATTAATAAGTTAGATTAGTCAGAAGACACAGTTCAGACAGTCCAACAAATAGTATCAAATGTTTGCATTAATTGTAACTAAGCTAGAAATTAAAAAGGAAGTCTCTGGAATTACCTGTCCTCTCAGTGCATGTATGAAATAGTTCAAAAATGCCAAATAAGGTATAGACAAATTTTATAAATGCAATCTCTATGCCAGGGAATTAGTGAAAATATGCACTATTTCCCTACCTGCGATGAGTCCCAATTAGTGCACTAAAAGTTTCTCCTTTTAGATCAGCTGGCAGTGGAGGTTCCTGCAGTAATAAAACCTAAATTAGTTAACAAGAAAATGATAGGTATTGGCAGTAGCAAAGCAGCAATGTAATTTCAAGACATCTCATGGAATTTCAGTAATATGTATCAAGTTGAATTTTGAGGAATCAAAACTCGAAGTTGCGTACCACGATACTGCAATGTTTGACAAAATTGGCATTGTACCTTGAATGCGTAGTTGATCTTAAGCACATAACTCTCTCCAATGGGTATATCAGATCTCTCAAAAGCATATCTCCTCTGGAAGGTGTTCAACACAATGAATAAGAAACAAAGTGAATCATAAGATGTGTTGAAAGAATACTAAAAAGGGAGAAAAGCTGCAAATGACTTGAAGGTTGAAGGCCTAAGGTTCGTTGAATCCATATACCGTAACAGGGGCCATGGTAAAACTTGAAACATTGAGTGTCACCAGTTGGCTGGCTAGTTCATTCTTTAGTTCAAATCCAACATCCTGTAGAAAGTATTAGTTGAAGTCATATGAAGATTAGGGTGAAGAAAAACATCATATTTATATACACAACTTTAAATATGTGTCAAGAAAGACACACTTGCAGTTTTTTTCGGAAAGTCGAGGGAGAAATGCGGGACTCTTCAGCATCTTTTTCGAGCCTAATCATCTTATCAGGATCAAATATTGAACCGTTTGGAATTGCATATACGCATCTTTGCATGTTCTTGACAACCACACAGCAACTGTGATATGCACTTCCTGCTTTGACCTGAATTTCAACCAGGTGTCAGACATGTTGAGTTTAGCATTTGTCTCAATGACATATACTACTCTGATAAAACCATGTATAATCAGGAAAATATTATTTGAGAGGCAACTAGGAGAAAGAGGTAATCATTCATGCAAGCAAAGACAATTGATCAAGTCAAAACAATTGGATTATTACCAACAATGCACCTATTCACTCAAGAACCGTCAGTTCTAGAAGACGTTCTACAGACTGCTTAAAAGGACATATGAGATCAATCAATTTATTATCTAACTTCCATATCTAATTAGCACTGTTGCGTTACAATATGCATGTTCTGCACAAAAACCATAAAATAGAGGTTTATCATTATGTCAAAACTCAATCAGTTACCTTCCCAAAGAGATAGATGGTTCCCATGTTAACTCCAAACGTTTCCTCATGAGCATCAAGAACGTAAAATGGCAGTGATCCATCAGACTCCAACTGAAAGTCCGACTGCTCTTCGCTAATGCACTCGACTTTAGCCTCCTCAGTAACACCAACACGGTCCCCACTCCCGCCACTCCTCACTGCTTGCCACCCAGCTGTCGCACTCAAAGCAGGATCTCTTTCCTCGACACTAATCTTTGCATTGAGTTTACATCCACCTTCCTCCTCCTTGGCCACAGGCTCCACTTTCACTTCAACGGCATTTTCCACTTCCTCCTCACTTAAACTTCCATCTGTTTCCAAATTTCGCAGTTCCTTTATTCCTTGCTCCTTTTTGGCTTCTACAGTTAACCCTCTTTTTTCCACAACACTAGCTGAATAATCACTACTGTTCACATCAATCCTGTCTAATTCAGCCATAGTAACCACATTATCAATAACAGTAACATGAGGCTCACTCTTAATCGGCTTCAAATTCTTGCTAGCCACTTGAGCTCTTCTACGCCTCTCTCTATCAGTCTCATCAGGTGCAAACTCCGCAATCACATCGTCAACAATACTTTCAGAGTCTAAATCTTTAGCCTTACTTGAATCCCTATTTTTAAACACCGTAGAAGTAAACATCGCCGAAATCCTCTGCTTCCCCATCATCGCCGCCGCCGCCGACAACGCGGGATTCACTTTCTTTTGCTGCGTCTCTTTCTCTTTACTCTCTATCTTCTTCCTCTTAGGCCTGCTACGCGGCTCGCCGCCGCCGTCGGACTCGTCCGAGGATGGAGGCATACCGTTCTGCGACCAGTCCTCCTCCTCGCCTTCATCCCCGTAGCCAAGCCCGTCGTCGTCGACGATGAAACCTTGAGCCTCCTCTCGCCGGCGAGCCACCAGCTTGTCGTATTCCTCCTCAGGGACCGTGTCGTAGATTGGATCCTCCACCTTGATGTCATATCCACCGCCATTCTCAGATCGCCGGCCTCCCCGGCGTAGGGCCTTAAGTCTTTCGAGGGCTCCAGCCCTAGCTGTCGCTTCTACGCCCCTGCTCCGGCGGCGGCCAGCTACTATTGGCTGCTCGTCCGACATTTTCTCTCACGACAGTAGATCAAACCGAATCAGGTCTTCTAATTGTGAAAATGGTATTTTGGGGATTAGCCATGAAAATTGGAGGGAAATTTGATAGATTTTGGCGCCAACGGGGTTTGGTTCTTCTTTATCTCTCTCTCTCTTTCCTCTATTGCTTTATTTCCTAAAATTATAAATCTACATGAATCTTAGAACTATAAGGGGAAGTTTGAAATGTTTTTTTTCTCAAGTTTTATTTAAATTGAATTTAATTATTAACTAATAATTTAAATTTATTATCTTAAATAATTAAAATTGTCAAAAGATTTTGTTAATTTAACGAATATTTTATAATAAATTGTTTGAATTATTAGTCAAATGAAAATTTACAAGATTTAAGATAAATAAAAAAAGTCAAGGATAATAATATCTGATATTTTTAAAAAATATATAAATTTAGCTTTATTCAATCCATCCTTTTAACGCGAGTGTTTAAAAATACAGCAATACCTCAAAATGGTACTTTTCCTGAGCCTAGAACCCTCAACATTAGGTACACAAGAAGTACGCCGAAATTCACATCTCTACACACAACATTGAATTAATTACAAACCAAAAGATATGATCAAAATTGTCCCCAACGGCCACCACCATCGGACACTTTTTCCGTTCAAATGACCAGTATTGGGGGGAGTGGCTGTAGGAACTTGTGAACTTCTTCCGCCGGCAGCCGGTGGAGGGGGTGCCATAGGAGGAACGTCACATGTACCAAATGTAGCATTTGCCTGTCAACCAGCCACATATTTACCAAATGCATTAGTTAATCGTTGCAGCTACTTGAGAATGTTCACCTAATCTCAATAACACGTAGTTGTAGAAATTTCCAATACAAATACGATAAGACTGTGGTAATGATACGTGCTATGCTGAACATACCCTGCAATATGCAATACTGTCACATCCACAGGCGAGGTGGCCATTCATGCTGTCCACTGCTTCTGGCGCTCCTCCGCCTTCACTTCTCTGCAAAAGGAATTTTAGGGGGGGGTGAAAAAAAGAGTTGATTTCAACCATATTCATATCTGCATTTGGTGCACCTAGTCAGTGAAAGTACCTGATAGAAATCAACAGCAATGAAGTTTGGCCATCGTTTGCCAGCTGCTTGGTAGCAAGTCTTGGTCATGCTTATTAACGAAGCTGAATTGTCCACACAAACTTCGGTGGAATTGGGATTAGTAGAAAAGTGATTCTGAAGAAACAGAGATATTGTAGTAGTGCTCAGTGGAGGTGATTCACTGCGATTTGTACATGAACCTGCTACCATCCCATCATCTCCATCTGCATCATTTGCAAAAGTTAATCTGCTCTGTGTCCTCATCACTAAAACAAGTTGGTTGATCTTAGGGCTTCATAATTAAGACTCACATTTATTTTCTACCACATATCTCCAGTTATAAGCTATGCCCTCAGAAGCCTCTTTACTTGATTTGGAAGTGAACACCACCAGACGCTGATTCTTCTGGACCATATCATCCACTGTTGGCCAATCTTCACCACTCTTGGGCATGTTTGACACAGGAAACCAGTACTTGCTTAGACCAGCAGCATTGAAAACCTTTGTCAAACCTCGTGGAGATGTCACGTAATCCTCAATGAAAATGGTGACAATCTCTGAGGGGTTGGCAGCTAAAAAGGATTCGATCTCTTTCAGCACATTAATGGCTGGTTGCTGCATGTGATTAAAGTTAGCCAGCTGTGAATGATGAATTCAGCAAAAAGGAAGCAACAATCATAGATTGAGATTACACTTACAAATGCTGTGTAGTTGTAACATTTTCCAAGAAATGAGTGACATAACCAAATATCATTCCTGAAGTCATACATATCAAGCATGAGCCCTCGAACCCCATTCTACAAGCAAATACAGTTTTAGTATGTCTTGGTAAATTTGATACATAAAACATGGATTTCGGTAAATTTCAGTGACTGTGATGAAGTACGCGTTTAAAGTAGTGGAATTCACATCAAAGCAACGTCCAATAATCGATCATAACACTCAACTTTGTTGAATTTTCCAATCTAACAGTTAATATGACTCAAATTCTAATTTTGCTCCGATCGAATATCGGCCGAAATTGAATTCCGACCAGCCGATTGCCAATCTAATTATAAGAATTTCCAGTGAAGCATAACAAAAGTGCAAATATAAAATGGTGAAGGTGAGATGGCGTTAGCTGAAATGTCTATTTTCAATCAACTGATAAAAATGATAGGACAGCTAAGCGAAAGCAAGATTTGCCTAACTTGTCTGTCTTCTGGAACTTCACTATGTGCTTTATCTACGCAAAGATCAGCATATGCTTTTGGTATGCCATCAAAAGCTTATTCTTTTTCTTTTTCTCCTAAGTATATAAAGTTAAACACTCACGTACTTTCATTGCTTTACCACTTTGAAGAGGTTTATACTAATTACTAATCCCCTCTCATTTACGCTGCTTTCCTAATTCTCTGTACACTTTGGCGAATCACATTCCTTCTGAAAAACTGAAAGGATAAGTGTTTCCGAAATTAATATTAATGTAATATTTAAAATTTTTAATTTTAACACCATGTTATTCAAAATTACGAATGAACAAAAGAATTAAAAGACAAGAAAAAAATGTTTAGCTGGGAAAAGAAACCTTGTACACCCGGGCAGATAAGTTGCTGACAAGATAGAAAAAACATGATTGAAAGACGTCTATGTTCGATTCAGTAAACGTGGCAACTATGTAAGCGGTAATAGAGAAACGAGAATCAACGCAAAGGTCTGACACGCAAAAGAAGTTCTCTTTGTTTTCCCAAGAAATGACAAATGTCAAAGACGTTGCTGAATAGTAAAAAATCTGACCTTGAGCTGATTGGTGACAGAGTCTTCTTGGTTCATCGGAGATAGCAAAATCGAACCCGTCTCCGATTTAGCATTCATTAAAGCGTAGGAGTTGTGAGTTGTTAACCATGAGTATTTGTTGAATGCCAGACCTTTCACCTAACCCACATCATCACAAATCATTGCTTTACTGTTGTCCACTTCGTTGTTCCGAAAAAAAAAACGGAAAACCAGAAAAAGTTCAGTTTACATTAAACGCAGCCCACCTTTGTTGTCGGGTTCAATGGCTGGACCCGGGTGCATCTGGGTCGCGTATTCCCATTCGCAGGGCAAGTTTCGCACCGTAGTCCGACATCGCAGTCGTTGTCGGAAGAACATGTTTCCCCTAGCTGATTCGTTTGTGGGAAACATGAACAATAGAAACGTAAGACCCTAAGTACGAGAAATATATTAAAAAAAGAGAAGCACCTTGGAAACGCAGAATCAAAGGAAAAACCTTTAGACTGGAACATCTAAAAGCGAAGAAGCAGAGGAAAAGGAACAGAATTTGGAGATGAAGATTATTGGAAACATTGGAACCCTGCAAGCGAGAACAAAGAAGTGTTACAATGGGTTTATATACTTTTAGAGCGCCCCGTTTCTCAGGACAGAATTTAAGATTAAACCCAACTAAACAGTGAAAAAAGAAACAAAAGATTTGAACTTGGATATGCGGTGATCATGGAGATCAGACATGCCTTCATTCTCGGATCACCGAGGAACATGGAAGAAAATAAGTTGTATAAGGTTCTCATAGCATTAGAGCCTATTATCATTACATTACATATTTACATAACGATGATTCATGCACATTTGGTCTTATATCTTTGTCATGTAGCATATTTCGGTTTGGTATTGTTATCTATTTTTTAAAGATCTTGCCCATCTCGAGCAAGATCTTTGTTACTTGTCAATGTTTTTAACCAGCGTGTGTTTGAATCATTCTATATTTGTACTTGTACAAACCTAAACCAATGTTGTAAGTATTATACTTGTCAACGAGCAGGACTTGTACAAACCTAAACCAATGTTATAAGTATTATACTTGTCAAGCAGCTAGAGAAATAAAAATAAATACAAACCTTCAAATCAATATAGTTGGACCGTGTCATTTTCATGAATGCCGTCTTATCCTTTAAATACGAGTTCATTGAGTTGAGATGGAAAATCGACAAATCCTTTACAGATTGGAGAGAGACATTAAAAACAAAGCGGCCCAATTTGTTTCAGTGGGCCTCACGTTATAAATACACTCTAAGGCATTCTACACAGTTAGTTGGCTGGACGTGCACTTCTGCTCAGTATCTTACTCCTTCCCACACTTTGTGGCACAATCTGAAATGTATATTTTCGGACGGACCTGTCAGCCATGCCCTAAGCTTTGTCTGGGTTGAAATTTTCTGTCCCATTTTATCCAATATCTTCTGTCCTAATAATATCTCAACTTTACAATAATTAAGAGAAAGAAAATTTAAATGGCTAGGATGTTATTGGGATAAAAGGTAATGGTCGTCAAAATGAAAGCTGCTTCGTCTGGCCACCAGAAATGCTAGTTAGCCGCCATTTTTTCTGTGTCAGACACTTCCAGAACAACCTCAGCCTTTTTCTTCAAGTTTGTCTACGCTTGCACAAGTTCTGTCGTGTAGTGCCATTATTACAAGTTGCTTAAAGCGCCGCAGGATACATTTCTCACGCGAAGGAAAATAATCCCGACTTCCAGAATTAGACAACAATTTTGATAGACTAGTTAATTTTAATCAATTTAAGTGATTTAAAATTTATCTTAAAGATTTATGTGTCTATATCCAAATGAAGACAAATTGGTAACATAAAGACAAACTGATCTTTATTTTTGGTTATGTAAATTTTATTATCTCATTGAAAGTGGTCGGGTCGGCCGTGCTGGGCCCGGACCCAATCCATATCAATCCACTCGACCCGAAGACCGATCGGTCCCC
>JANVCQ010000232.1:5700880-5717090 GCA_025531925.1 Erythroxylum plowmanianum
GAGGCCAGTAACATGCTCAGTCAATGAATGCAGTGCAATCCTATCAGTCTGTCCCAATTACTAAAATACCCTTTATAACAGTAACGGGATGTTACATGTATAAATACTGAAGTAGCCCGGTCACACTGGGGTCGATCCTACTGGGTTCTGAGTGTAAAAAACAATGGAGATCTGCTTCAGTAATATCGATGTCACGATCTCATCGGGAGATATCCTGATCTCATCAAGATCTATTTGGTTCTATTTCTCTCCATATAATGGATCTCTATCCAAAACTATTTTACAAATTCTCCTAGTCACTCTTCTGCATGTGACCCATTAAGTTCCTGGTTATGTTGGCCACTTAGATTAACACTTAATCCAAGCAAGTCATCAGTGGTGTCTAGCAACATATCATGACCCCTAATTGACCGGAAAATAAGTGGCTTGACGAATGAACCCGTGCTCATCACGAACCCTCTCATAGACAATTGTTGTGCAATTTGTCCTTTCACCATGCTATACCCCACTTGGTTATGAGTATGGACAAAGTGTCAACTCTCACTAGATTGATTACGTCAAATCTAGTCCAAGTGCTATCCATTCTCATCCTGGGACTCATTACTCTATATGTCAATGAAGACATTCTTTATGACATATGTACTTCGGCTAGAGATTTCCAATTAATGACTCCGACAAGAGGCTGTGGGTAATATCTTCTGCTATCACAGAAATGGTGGATCCTCTATTGGTTAATTACCTTCGAATACCTCAAGTGGTACCCAATCACCACCCTATGAGTGACCTCTATAAGCCAACAAGGAATGGAATCAAAGCACATAATCAATATCCAAGATATCCTTGAATACCTCAAGTTTAAGGATATTTGTACCATTGCTATGATCAGATTATCACTGATATTAAAATAGAACATCCATATGATGATCTTTTGGCAGGTCATCCAATGTACTTACTACCTCTAGTAAGCATTCACATCTCAACTCTAAACATCTCATGTGATCAGTTTCTGAGATCTATTGCTTGATCAAATCAAAGAGTTTGACATGTTCTAGTCTATCTGGATTAACAATGTCCAATCTCATTAATCCTATGACTAAGGATAATTTAGATACTGACATAATTGCACATGATAAGAATCTCAGTAGTATGATCTCATCATAATTTCCTTCATGCTATGTCATATATCATGGACTTCATTAATTTGCTTATAGATCACTATCAATTCATAAATAATGAACACCAAATTAATGAAATATGCCTTTCTTTATTTCTAAAAATAAAGTTTGTACACAACTTTGTACAAAACGCACTAAAGGTGAATGCCTTTAGGACACTACTCTAACATTTGTAACCTGGACTATACTTATCATCGCACTAAAAACAAAGCCCTCATGCTCGCTTATCGTCAAACTCTTATGTTTGGTAAAAGGTTTTACTAATGATGGGCACAACATAGGTATAGGTGTAGGTAGTATTCCATTCGTAGTATTCCATTAGAGCTTGATCTTCTGTTTATGTGAGTTGTGATCTCGGAGCTGTGCTATAATTTCCTCCATTGCATTTTTTTTACTGTGTTTCCTCAACCTAGCATAGTATTTCCATTAGTCATCACTATGGGTTCTTGTTTTCAAGCAAGTATAGTATTTCCATTAGTCATCACTATGGGTTCTTGCTTTCAAGCTAGCATATACGCCTGGTGTAAAGAGTGAGGTTCGTGCAACTTCACTGTTACACCTATTTTGAGTTTGAGTCCCCGCATGTAGAAACTAATCAAATACCCTTCTGGTAGTGATAATCTATTTAAGTGATAATCAAATTGATTGCAGTAATCTAACATTGTTCCATTGTGTTAAGATATATGTTATATATCTCATTATTTAAATTTGGCAGTTTTGATAATTGTATGTCCAAGATAATGAAAGTCTTTAAATTCAAATCAAGATAAGGATACGTTAGTTTTGACTTAGATAAAGGCAAAATCTTGTAAAAGATATGGATTTGCCTACGTTTGTGAAAATCAAGAATTCTATAATGTGAAGACTTCTTTCATTATGAGATAAGCTTGCTCTTCGAGGTGTCTGTGGTAGTGCACTATTAATGTTCTCTTTTGATTATTGTCATAAATACATTACTTCCAAAAATAGATGATTGTTGTATCGGTTGGGAGGTGGCTTATTTCAATTGAGTTATTCATACAACCCACTTCGTTGTTCTTGGATGGTTACGTGTTATATTTGCTATAGTTATTATTGGCATAAGACGTAGTCAATTGTGAGTAGGTACTATGTTTTTGGTTAATTGCTTGATTTTCTACAGCTGGGTATTCTTCCATCCTTAAACTACAATTGAGGGTTGTCTTGGGTAATTTTGTAGCTGTCATTTTGAGTGTTGCTGTACGAAAATTTCAAAAGTTTTCAGGAATTTGTAGCTACTGTCTTTGTTGTTGGTTTGGTGCAAAAAAATTTAATAGTTGTCATGGTTGTTGCAGCTCTATTGGGTTAATGTTTCAATGACAAAATATTTGTTGAATTGAGACATTTTATGGTTGTTGTGTGTGGAATGTTTCAGTGACTATATCAAAGATTCATAGCAAATTTCTTGGTTAACAACTTCTCGTTCTTTTGTTAATGAAGTGACATATTTAGGGGAGTTATTTTTTATCTCATGTATTTTCGTTTATGTTGAATTTTATTTAATCACTTGAGTTATTTATTTTGATTCATTATCATTAAAAATTGTTCGAGAAAATCCTCTATTGAGGGTAGTACAAGGTGGTCATACGATTGGTATGAAATACTTTTACGGATTGTGAGGACGATGAATAGTATCAAAGGTTGAGTGGTGTCAGCTCAGTAAAGCCTTGTATAAAAACTATTATCATTAGTGAAAGTATTAAGCTGAGTGAAGGCCACATAGATATAGGCAAGGTGTGCCAAACTGCATTAACAAATTTTGATGTTGATTTATTTTGATGCGTTTAATCTTTATGATTTTTATTTGTGTTAGAAATGACTAGGGAAAATATAAAAGTTTATGAAACCTTTACATCCTTCAGATTTTTTTCAATTGGTGTCAGAGTGGGTTACTGAATCAAAACTTGGTAAATCAAGTCTGTGCAAATTTGTGTTTCGCAATTATGGCTATAAGATAAGGGGCATCAATCATCAGCCCGCCGTTGTTAGATGGTTTAAATTATCCTACGTGAAAATCACAAATGAGAGTATTCATTCAAGCACAAAAAACAAAAGCATGGAACTTGGTTTTAAATGGTTGGACATATCTAGTGACGATTGATGAAAAGGGAGAAGCAATACTTAAAAATGCATCTAAGTGAACAAGGGTTAAAGAAGAGATAGTGTTTGGAAATTTTCAAGCCCTGCACGACATCTTTAGTATAGTTGATGAAGGTCGCTTTGGTATAATATCAGCCTATGAATCGGCAAAAGAATCATAGGACACTTTGCAAACTATGCATGAGAGATTGAAATTTTTGATAGCCTTGAGACTTCAGATGATGGCTGTGAGATTTAAAGACCTAAAGATGGATAAGAGTGAAATCATTGGAGACTTCCATGAAAGACTGCATGACATGGAAAGCCAAGAGCATCAACTCAGGAAGATACTATAACCTGAAACTGGTTAAGAAGACATTGAGATGCTACCTCTGAGGTTCATACCAAAAATTGCAGCAATCGAGGAAGCTTAGGATATCAATGAATTGTCATTGGATAAGGTAATTGGAATTCTTACCAATTTTGAGTTGAATTTATTAAGGGGCAAACAAGAGGAACAAAAGATTGACATTGCAAGCCAAGATTGATAAAGCCATGAATGACTTCGAAGATGAATCCGATGAGAATAAAGATATAGAGTTACTAATAAGAAATTTCAGCAAGTGGTTAAAAAAAGTGAAGAAAGACAGACTCAAGTTTGGGCAAAACAGTAGGAGTTCATCGAACATCATCTTCAAACAACAAGATAAAACTCAAAAAGGTGAAAGAAAAGTGAAGAGAATTCAATTTCATGAATATCAAGACTTCGGACATATGCAAGTCGAACGTGCAAATACCTTGAGGAAGAGAAAAGGGAAATCCTATACGAGCACTTAGAGTAAGAATGAATCCGAAAGTGAATATGAAAAAGAAGAAGAAGTTGTGAATAGTATTACGTTAGTTGTTTTATACAGCAAAAGTCCAATTGGTTGCTTAACAACAACCACAGAGGAATTAATCGATGATGAAAACGTGAGTAAATCAGAAAATTCAAGGAAAAACGTAGACAAAACAGCTCAAAACTCAATTTCAGATTATGATAATGATGACAGTGGTTCAGATGATAAAAAGGAGAATATTTACGAAGCTCATGAATTAATGTATGAAAAATGGGTGCAAACATGTAAGAAGAGTGAAAAGCTGAAGGAAAAAAAAACTCTCTATAAAGAACATCTTTCAAAATCTAGAGAACAAGTTATTGTCTACATTAGATGAGCTTAATGAAACAAAGTTGAAGCTGGTTAGTAAGAAAAAGGGAATAAGAATGTTAAATGAAGGTACTGAAAAGTTGGAAAAGTTGTTAGAAATTGGTAAGACTAAAGAAGACCTTCAAGGCATTGGCTATAAAGGCGAATGTTCTAAGTCTAATGACGAGAAAAGTGGTGCAACCAAATATGTCCAAGGAGAAATCTCAAAGAAAAATCATATATTCGTACCTACATGACACTTTTTTGGGTTATCAGGCATATAAGGCCGAAATTTTACAAGTTGTTACAAATGATGGTTCAAAGGAGTCAAAACTAAAAATCTAGACACTCTCTATTAAATTTCCAGCAGCAGCCTATGTTACCAAAACATACTTGAGTTAGAAAGGGTCAATTACAAGTATAAAAATGTAGTGAAGGAAAAATAAAAGACTGTCCAGATTCAACGTTAGTTTCTACTATTAAAGAAGCTGTTCAAACAAAAGACCAGTTGGTTGCTTATGAGGGAGGAATCAACCAAACATCACATAGCATGGTTAATGTGACAAAGAATAAGTCTAGGTTTGAATTTCTTTAAGGGACACATGGACTGTGTGGTTTAAATTTTTGAAGTATATTGATGTTGTTTATTAAAAAAACAAGAAACAAAAAAGTAGGTTTGAAGGAGTTATTGCCTAGGCTTTCTAAGTTTTTATTCATGGGTATTTTAAGATTTAGCTTATTAATGTGTGTTTGACTTTTTCTTTACTTGTTGAATAGTAAATTTGATATGAGAATGAGGCTCTCCTTGATGATTTAAAATTTTTGTTTTTGAATGTTAATTTACAGAGTTATTCGTGCAACCCACTTCGTTGTTCTTGGAAGGTAACATCTTATGTTGGCTATGGTTATTATTGGTATGAGACACAGTCGATTGTGAGTGGGTGTTGTGTTTTTGGTTAATTGCATGATTTTCTGCAGTTGACTATTCTTCCATCCTTAAACGACAATTAAGAGTTGTCTTGGGTAATTTTGTGGCTATCATTTTTGGTGTTTGTGTGTGAAAATTTCGGAAGTTTTCTTGACTTTGTAGCTGTTGTCTTGTCAATGGTTCAGTGCGAAAAACTTCAATGGTTGTCGTGATTGTTGCAACTCTATTGGGTTAACATTTTTGTTAGTTTGAGAAATTTATGGCTGCTGTGTGTGGAATGTTTTAGTGACTATATCAAAGATTCATATCTCATTATTTAATTTTGTTATTTTTGATAATTGTATCTCCAAGATAATGAAAGTCTTCAAATTCAAATCAAGATAAGGATACGTTAGGTTTAGCTTAGATAAAGACAAAATCTTGTAAAAGATATGGATTTGCCTACGTTTGTGAAAATGAAGAATTCTATGATATGAAGACTTCTTGCATGATGAGATATACTTGTTCTTCAATGTGTCTATGGTGGTGCACTGTCAACGTTCTCTTTTGATTATTTCCATAAATACATTATTGCCAAAAATAGATGATTGTTGTATAGGTTGTGAGGTGGCTTACTTTCAATTGAGTTGTTCATACAACCCACTTCGTTGTTCTTGGATGGTAATGTGTTATATTGGCTACGGTTATTATTGGTATGAGATGCAGTCGATTGTGAGTGGGTACTATGTTTTTGGTTAGTTACTTGATTTTCTGCAGCTGGGTATTCTTCCATCCTTAAACGACAATTGAGAGTTGTCTTGGGTAATTTTGTAGCTGTTGTTTTTAGTGTTGGTGCATGAAAATGTCAAAAGCTTTCATGACATTGTAGCTGTTGTCTTTGTTGTTGGTTTGGTGCGAAAAACTTTAATAGTTGTCGTGGTTGTTACAGTTATGTTGGGCTAACATTTCGATGACAAAATATTTGTTGATTTGAGACATGTTGCGGCTGTTGTGCATGGGATGTTTCAGTGACTATATCAAAGATTCATAGCAAATTTCTTGGTTAACAATTTCCCGTTCTTTCGTTGATGAAGTGACATATTTTAGGGAGTTGTTTTTTATCTTAAGTATTTTCGTTTATGTTGAATTTTATTTAATCACTTAAGTTGTTTATTTTGCTTCATTATCATCAAAGATTGTTTGAGAAAATCTTCTATTAAGGTTAGTACAAGGTGGTCGTACCATTGGGTATGAAATAATTTCACAGGTTGTGAGGACGAGGAATAGTGTCAAGGGTTGAGTGGTATCAGCTTAGTAAACCATTGTATAAAAACTATTGTCATTAGTGAAAGTATTAAGCTGGGTGAAGGCTCCGTAGACGTATGCAAAGTGTGTCGAACTGCATTAACAAATTTTTATGCGTTTAATCTTTCTAATTTTTATTTGTGCTAGAAACGACTAGGGAAACTCTGAAAGTTTATGAAACCTTTACATCCTTCAGATTTTTTTCAATTGGTATCAAAGTGGGTTATCGAATCAGAACTTAGTAGATCATGTCTGTGCAAATCTGTGTTTTGCAATTATGGCTATAAGAGAGAGAAGGGACATTAATCATCAACTCACCTTTATTAGATGATTCAAATTATCCTATGTGAAAATCACAGATGAGAGTATTCATTCAGGCACAAAGAACAAAAGTATGGAACTTGGTTTTAAATGGCTAGACACTTCCAGTAACGATTGATGAAAATGGAGAACCATTGTTTTGAAACCCGGACCAGACCAGCCGGTTCGACCGATTCGACTGATGACCAGTCGGCTATTCGGTCCCGGTGATCCATAAAAATCGATCCCCAATTGAACCAGTGAGAACCGGTAAAAATTGACCAATTGACCGGTCGAACCGGTCCAACTGGTTCAATAAATGTTTATTTTTTTTATTTTTAAATATTTTTTATTATTTGGTATATTTTTCTATTTTTTAATATTACTAATATTATATATAATTAAATATAATTATTGCATAATTATGACGTCACACCGATTCGATCGATGGTTGAACCGATGACTAGTAAGGCCTCCGGTTGGATGTCCGGTCCGGGTTTCAAAACCTTGGAAAGAACCAATGCTTAAATGTGTATCTAAGTGAACAAGGGCTGAAGAAGAGAGCGCTTGGAAATTCTCAAGCCCTGCCTGCCATCTTTAGTGTAGTTGATGAAGGTCGTTTTGCTATGATATCAGTCTGTGAATCGGCAAAAGAAGCGTAAAACACTTTGCAAACTATACGTAAGAGATCGAAATCTGTGATAGCCTTGAAACTTCAGATGTTGGCTGTGAGATTTAAGGAGCTGAAGATGGACGAGAGTGAAACCATTGGAGACTTCCATGAAAGATTGCATGACATAGTGAGCCAAGAGCATCAACTCGGGAAGAAATACTATAAACTGAAACTAGTTAAGAAGACATTGAGACGTTACCTCTGAGATTCATACCAAAAATTGTAGCAACTGAGGAAGCTTATGATATCAATGAATTGTGATTGGATAAGGTAATTGGAGTTCTTACCAATTTTGAGTTGAATTTGTTAAGGGGCAAACAAGAGAGGAACAAAGGATTGGCATTGCAAGCCGAGATTGGTCAAGCCATAAATGACTTTGAAGATGAATCCGATGAGAATAAGGATACAGAGTTATTGATAAGAAATTTCAGCAAGTGGTTAAAGAAAATGAAGAAGGACAGACCCAAGTTTGGGCAAAACGGTGAGAGTTCATCGAATAACGATTTCAAACAACAAGTTAAAAGGGTAAAAGGAAAGTGAAGAGAATTCAATTTCATGAATATCAAGGCTTCGGATATATGCAAGCGGAATGTGCTAACACCTTAAAAAAGAGAAAAGGGAAATCCTATATGAGCACGTAGAGTAAGAATGAATCCGAAAGTGAATATGGCAATGAAGAAGAAGTTGTGAATAGTATTACGTTAGTTGTTTTATACAGCAAAAGTCCAGTTGCTTGCTTAACAACAACCAAAAAGGAATTAACCGATGATGAAAACATGAGTAAATCAGAAAATTCAAGGAAAAACGTAGACGAATCAACTCAAAACTCAATCTCAGATTATGATAATGATGACAGTGGTTTAGATGATAAAAAGGAGAATATTTATGAAGCTTATGAATTAATGTATGCAAACTAGGTGCAGACATGTAACAAGAGTGAAAAGCTGAAGGGAAAAAATCTCTCCATAAAGATCATCATTCAAAATCTAGAGAAGAAGTTATTGTCTACATTAGATGAGTCTGATGAAACAAAGTTGAGGTTGGTTAGTACGAAAAAGGAAATAAGAATGTTAAATGAAGGTGTTGAAAAGATAAAAAAGTTGTTGAAAATTGGTAAGACTAAAGGAGACCTTCAAGGCATTGGCTATAAAGGTGAATATTCTAAGTCTAATGACGAGAAAAGTAGTGCAACCAAATCTGTCTAAGGAGAAATCTCAAAGAAAAATCAAAGGTTCGTACCTACATGACACTTTTGTGGGTTATTGGACACATAAGGCCGAAATGTTACAAGTTGTTACAAATGATGGTTCAAAGGAGTTAAAACCAAAAATCTAGAGACTCTCTATTAAATTTCCAGCAGCAACCCATGTTACCAAAACATAATTAGGTTAGAAAGGGTCAATTATAAACACAAAAATGTAGTGAAGGAAAAACAAGAAACTGTCCGGATTCAAAGTTAGTTTCTACTATTAAAGAAACTGTTTAAACAGAAGACCATTTGGATACTTATGAGGGAAGAATCAACTAGACATCAGATGACAAAGTTAATGTGACGAAGAATAAGTCTAGATTTGAATTTCTTTAAGGGACACACGAATTGCGTGCTTTAAATTTTTGAAGTATACTGATGTTGTTTATTAAAAATGATAAAAAAAAAACAAAAAAATAAAAAACAAAAAAGTGGGTTCAAAAGAGTTATCGTCTAGGCTTTCTAAGTTTTTATTCATGGGTATTTTAAGGTTTAGCTGATGAGTGTATGTTTGGATTTTTCTTTACTTGTTGAATGGTAAATTTGATATGAGAATGAGGCTTTCCTTAATGATTTAAAATTTTTGCTTTTGAATGTTAATTTATAGAGTTATGTCGAGAAAAAATTGATGCCTAGTTGGAGAATTGTAAGAAGATTCGAGTTTTTTATGATTCTAGCTTTTCAAGTTTTATCTTGATTTCTCTATATCGTGGGTTGTATGAATTTGGGCAATTTGTGTTCATATGGTTTATGTGAGGAGGAGATTGATTAAAGTTGATTCTGATTCTTTGAATGCATTTTTGGGGTTTATGAATTTAATCAGTCGTATGTGGATGACTTTGATGTGAGTAATGACATGATGGCTAGTGTTTTGACTTGTGGTAAATTGTCATCTTTTCTTGCTTATGATTCTTCTGCTACACTTATTGTTGATTCTTATTCCTCTTTATTCGCTGAGATTGATCACATTAAAGAAATTCTTCGTTTTGAAATCTTTTTGTCCCAAGGGAGAGATATTAAATTGTTTTTTATGACTGTTCCATTCAGAGGGAGATATCAAGATATATGTGTGACTATTAGTCTTGCTTTTTGGCATCCTTTATCCCAAAGGGGAAGAAGACTTGGGTTTGTGTTAGTTACTGCATTATCTTTTATGTTTTGTTTATGTTAAGATGATTGTTAATCTTGGATGATATTATCTATGTTTGGATCTTGAATTAAGGGGGAGTCTTTGTCATGTGAATTATGAACTCAATGTTATATGTCTAAGCATCTTCTTTACGGGGTGTTTCAGATTTGTGACAAACAATGCTAAAAAGGGGGAAATTATTAAGATATTTGTTATATATCTCATTATTTAATTTTGGCATTTTTGATAATTGAATCTCCAAGATAATGAAAGTTTTCAAATTCAAATCAAGATAAGGTAGAAGATACATGATGTTTGACTTAGACAAAGACAAAATCTTGTAAAAGATATGGACGTGCCTACGGTTGTGAAAATGAAGAATTCTATTATATGAAAACTTTTTGCATAATGAGATAAGCTTGCTCTTGGATGTGTCTACAGTGGGACACTGTCAACGTTCTCTTTTGATTATTGTCATGAACACATTATTGCCAACAAAAAAGATGATTGTTGTATAGGTTAGGAGGTGTACTACTTTCAATTAAGTTGTTTGTGCAATCCACTTCGTTGTTCTTTGATGGTAACATCTTATGTTGACTACGATTATTATTGATATGAGACACATTTGATTGTGAGTGGGTGTTATATTTTTAGTTAATTACATGATTTTCTACAGCTAGGTATTCTTCCATCCTTAAATGACAATTGAAAGTTGTCTTGGGTAATTTTGTAACTGTCATTTTTGGTGTTGATGTGCGAAAATTTTGGAAGTTTTCGTGACTTTGTAGCTGTTGTCCTTGTTGTTGGTTCAATACGAAAAACTTCAGCAGTTGTCGTGATTATTGCAGCTTTATTGGGTTGGCGTTTTTGTTGATTTGAGACATTTTGTGGCTGTTGTGTGTGGAATATTTCAGTGACTATATCGAAGATTAATAGCAGATTTCTTGGTTAACAACTTCTCGTTCTTTTGTTGACGAAGTGACATATTTAGGGGAGTTGTTTTTTTATCTCAAATGTTTTTGTTTATGTTGAATTTTATTTAATCACTTGAGTTATTTATTTTATTTCGTTATCAATAAACATTGTTTGAAAAAATCTTATGTTGAGGTTAGTACGAGACAGTCGTATCATTGAATGTGAAATATTTTCACAAGTTGTGAGAACGAGGAATAGTATCAAAAATTAAGTAGTATCAACTCAGTAAAGTTTTGTATAAAAACTATTGTCATTAGTGTAAGTATTAAGCTAGATAAGAGCTTCGCATATGTAGGCAAGGTATATCGAACTACGTTAACAAATTTCGATGTTGATTAATTTTTATAAGTTTAATCTTTCTGATTTTTGTTTGTGCTAGAAACGATTGAGAAAAAATCTGAAAGTTTGCAAAATCATTATTTCATTCGGATTTGTTTCACATTTTATTTTAATTCATTAAAATTTCCCACAAGTTCATTGAAGATTTTCGCATCAAACCTCTGATTGAAAGCTTTGATAAACTCATCCCAATCTACCATTTCTACTTTATTACGATTCTTAACATATAGTTTATCCGTGTGCAGGATTTTGCCACAATTACCCTTTTTGTTATGGAGTTTGATCCAATTGGAAAATTTTCTTACAGCCGTAAAGCCACAGTTTGATGTTTTCACCGTCAAACGAAAGAAACTTGATTTGATTCAGTCTTGTAGAAGTTGGGTTTTCATCCTTCTCCTACATGAGTTGTCTACTTTGGAGGTTGGGCTTTGACAAGCTTGAAATTGTAATTCCTGCTTCTTCCCCTTGTTTCAGATTTTCAGCTCCATCATCTCTTTCTCAACCTTTTCCGTTTGTTTTGAAACTCCGATAACATTTTCTCGTTCCTATCTTTTGAATCCAGAAACATTTTCTCATTCCTGGTCTATGCTTTCACCAAACTGCTCACGTTTTCTGCGAGCCTGCGCACCTCTCGTACCTTCTACCATAGATTCCTTCCTAAAATCTGACTGCTCTAATACCAATTATTGTACGATTTAGGTGATAACATGATTACGGTGTAACTCCCTTGATAGTGTCCGTACGGTACAAATGCAGAAAGGAAACAAACGAGAGAGGGAACAATTCTAGAATCACGGAGAAAAAAAAGGCGAAACCACTCGCCACGATCCTGGTTCATGTCTATCAAATAAAGGTCAAAAGAGGGCATGTGCTACGGATGAGCACACAGGACTTTGAGAGGTATGAAATAAATAGTCATGTGAAACTGCGACCATGAGCTGAGGAACCGTGTACAAGTTACGCTTCTGTAACGGGTCAACTCAGGCAATCACGCGTGTGAAAGTGGAAAGAGATTAATCCAGTTGGATTAGTGCTTGCGCGCACTATTTTCAGAAACTGGGGTCCGAAGATTTACGAGTTAGATCCTATAAATCTCTCGGTTCATTTTGATTTTTAGTCTTCTTTGAATAGGACTTTACTTATGCTTAACTGTTCACATACTATGCTTAAGCAATTCAAGCAAGGCTTTAAATTCATGAATTGGTCTCAACTTGTTAAAATTTACCAATTAGACTTTGCATAAAAGTACAAGGGACTTATGAAGGAACGGACATCAACAAGCCTGACATAACGGATGGTTAACGAACCGAAGCTTCCTTTTTTCTCTCATAACAGAAAATTTTGCATTATTATTCCTGTGTAAATATATAATATTTCATTAATTACATATTTTAAATAATTTATTTAATATTTCAATATTTTAAAATTAAATAATAAATTTAATTAAATCGTAAAATCAGAAACTATATTGCAAAGAACATCTAACTCCAGCTACTAAATTAACAATGTGTTTTAGAATGTCAAAGTCATTTTATACTCATATCCCCTGTGACCTTTTAATCACAAAAAGAACAACGTTTACTGTATACTCCAAGTTTGTAATTTTGGTGCGAGTACAGAATTTCCGTCAAATAATATTATCTTCCTAATACGTGTCCTGCTGGCTTCCAATCAAAAACTTCTGGCTGCAATGATAAACTGAACACTTTGGAGTGGTTTTGAGCTCTGGGAACCATTTTCTCCCTGACTTTAGAGTATGAGAATTGATTAGAAATTTCAAATGGGAACTTTCAATGTCAGCCACCATAGCTTGCAAATCGCGTCTTGAACAGGGTTTGAAGCTACAGGTAAACCCTGTTTTTGACTCCTGAAAAAATGGTGAAAAGCAACTAGACAACTGAGCTACGTATAAATAAACACAAAAAACAAGTGGTAGACAATCCCAGCTACTTCCTGGCAAGTCCACCTTCCCCTATTAATTACCTTCGTAAACACAACATCGATAACAATAAACAAACCACGTCACAACGTGCACTGCCATAACTTACGTTCTACATTTCCTGAAAACTATCAAACGCTCAAGCCTCTGCAAGAACTACTTGCATCATCAAACACTACCTAGTCACAGACAGTAACCAACAATGTCAGCTCATCTCTCCAAGACAGACTCAGAAGTAAGCAGCCTAACCCAGTCATCGCCGACCAGGTCATCTCCTCCTCGAAGCCGCCCTGTGTACTATGTTCAGAGCCCGTCAAGAGACTCTCATGACGGCGAGAAAACCACCAACTCTTTCCACTCAACGCCGGTGCTTAGCCCGATGGGTTCCCCTCCACATTCGCACTCTAACTCTTCTTTGGGGCCTCATTCTCGGGAGTCCTCCTCTACACGCTTCTCTGGGTCCCTCAAACCTCAACAGCATCGTAAAAACGATGGATCGACTCATCGAAAAGGTCGCAAACCGTGGAAGGGTTTTGATGCCATTGAAGAAGAAGGCCTTCTTGATGGTGACATTGTCACGCATGGCCTTCCTCGTCGATGTTACTTTCTCGCATTTGTTGTTGGCTTCTTAGCGCTTTTCACTTTGTTTTCCCTGATTCTTTGGGGTGCAAGTCGGTCTCAGAAGCCCACCATCACCATGAAGGTAATAGGAGAACAGAGCGTATCAGACAAGATAAAAAATTTGCTCAATTTTTTCTTTCGAATCTGTTAAGTTCACTAGAATGAGCAGAGACTGAAATGGGTGTTTTGATTGTGTTGGATTCTACAGAGCATAATGTTTGATCAATTTGTTATACAAGCTGGAGCGGATTTCTCAGGCGTAGCCACTGAAATGGTGTCCATGAACTGCTCTGTCAAACTCACATTTCGTAATACTGCTACATTTTTCGGTGTCCACGTTACATCAACTCCCTTAGATCTATCCTACACTCAACTAACGGTTGCCACCGGCAATGTAAGCATTCCAACAATTGTCTCTTACGTCGTTCTCTCATATATGATTTTCAGACAAGATGCATTTCAATCTTCATCAGAAAATTATCAATACAAGTGTGATATGCCCATTGCATTATGTCTGACATGAAAGATGAAAATAAATAAACATTGACTTAGTTTGTCGAAACTGATTGTCAATTGCAGATAAAGGACTTTTATCAATCAAGAAAGAGTCAGAGGTCATTGACGGTGTTGGTGAAAGGAAGTAGCATTCCATTATATGGCGGGGGAGCTAGCTTGAGTAGCTTGAACGGTGCACCGATTCAACCAGTGCCATTGACTCTAAGCTTCAAGGTTCGGTCCAGGGCTTATGTTTTAGGTCACCTTGTCAATCCCAAATTCTATAAGAGGGTCAAATGCTCTGTGACCATGGATCCTCAGAAAATGAATGTAGCAGTTCCTTTGAAGAACAACTGCACTTATCAATAAAAACAAAACAAAAAAGTGAAAATAATTTTTTTCATATACAAGATTTTCTTACAACGTTTCATCGGAGTCGACAACGTCAGAAGCTGTAAGTAAATTTCCTTGCTGTTTTGCTTGTAGCTCTTTTCCAGTCTAAATTGAAACATATGAATAATGCATTATGACAGGCACAAAATGTATTGTGATCTTCTGACGTACGTTTAGGAGATTGGACCCATAAAAATCTGGAAAAAATAAGTTATAGAAGGATCTGTCGGCGGATTTCATATGCTTTACTTTAAAAGAATTCTTAATGTATTGAACTATAACCACGTAACATCCCAAATGAAACCACCCGTTCCATAATTGCTGTGCTGGTGCTGTTTTGTTGCATCTGGTCCATACATTTATATGAGACTAATTGCTGTGTCAGTGTTGTTTCATTGCATCTGGTCTATACATTTCTGTGGGTCTCATATAAATGTATGGATCAGATGCAATAAAACAGCACTGGCACAACAACTGTAGAACAGGTGAACTCTTCCCGTAACATCCTAGTTTTGGAATTCAGTCTCAGACCAGATTCTTACTTGTATACCAATAGAATTTGTGTTAGCTTGCGTAATAATATCATAACAACTTTTCAATTTACTTAACAAGTAGTAAGGCGTGATTACAGCGAAACAACACAAGACCTGTCTCTAGCAGAACCTCCAATGAGCCAAACTTTGTCGGTGACAGTTGCAGTCGTACGACACCTTTTTGGTAATTTAGAGACTTTTCTGGTTTTTTTTTTTTTAACTTGTACTATAAACGAATGCTCCTGCGATTGTTTAGAGGGCCCCAAAAGATGATAACGATACGAATCCTCATAACAATTGTTTATATGGCCCAAAAGGTCCAGTGAGCCCAAGTCGATGGCCCACCTTTCTCTCGGTTTAAATAGAAAATCCAAGATTTGTCATGCTTACGTTATACTGCCATTTTGTCACATCATATATTCATATTTGCAATTTTGCAACCATTTATCCACGAGGACCCAAGATCGTCTCTCCTAAAGTTGGTGTATCCTATGTTCCGGTGCAATTTTAGTAGTTATTTATTGAATTAATAGATTTTTATGGAATAGAATAATAGTAGCAAGTGATTTGATCTTTTTATCAATCATTAAATGACGCTATATTTAATTATTATAAAGGAATTGTGGGAATATAATTTGTAATCAAAAAGTCAAAGATTTAAGTGGCAGAAGTATTATGTTTACAAAATATAAAAAAAGGTTGCATATATATAATTGATCTTTAAATTTTACTTTTTATTATTGATTAAACTCAAAATTCATCTATATATAATAGAAAATTAAATTCAATTTGTACTTCAATTTTTTTAAAAAAAAATAAAGAGTTCAAAGAATATTTAAAGTTAATAAATTTTTTTGTTGCATTTATAAGTTAGATGATCAATTAAGAGATTT
>JANVCQ010000232.1:5756064-5767267 GCA_025531925.1 Erythroxylum plowmanianum
TTAAAGTAATTTTGATTTGGAGCGTTCGCAAAAATCTACTCTTTATATTTTCTATTTAGAAGTTATATTTTTATGTGTTATACAACCCGATGGATATCCAAAAACCCGAACAACCCAATGAATTTGGATATGGGTAGTAAATCGTAAAAACCAATAGATATGGATATGGATATGGGTTGAGTCATAAAAAATTGATATGGATATGGATAGAGCAAAACCCGAACCGAACCCTACCCATTACCCTTCCTACATCTAAATAATAAGAGGCGTGGGTAACACTACATCACAGAAGTTGGCAAAAAAGGCAAAAAATAACTCTAATATTTATCCTTAAATACACGTTAAATCTTTTTTTTAATATTTTACAAATATTTAAATTAAAATTCATGTAAATGAAAATTTTAATAGAGACCTAATTCCATGAATTATCTATCACATAATTATTAATGTTATACAAATTTATAATATTTTATTTTTAGAGTTAAATTATAGTACTTATCTATGCCACGTAATTTGTAAAATTCGATTAATTGTTAAAAATTTTAAAAATTATAATTAATTAAATTATTTTAAATTTTAATTATTTAGATTAATTAAATTATTTAACCTAATTTTAACTAAATCCCTGATTTTATAATCTCTTAATTTTGCCTCCTAGTTTCTTCTCAGTGGACTCCTCATATGGTCAAAACTCTAGTCTTTACCTTGTTTCTTCTTGCGATCTGGAGGATTGCCATATCTACGAGGTGAAAACATCCCAGTACCGTTGCTCTTTTCTGTTTAACACCACCACCATGTCCACTAAGAACTACCTTCATACCCAAATTAGTGTGGTTGAGTTGAACTTGAGGTGGAGGCCAAGCTGATCGGCGAAGAAGAAATGATCACACTCTTCCACCATTTTCAGAACCCACAAATCTTGCTCTGCTCTGGATCTGTCCGGATATGCTGTTGTAAATGGAGCTGCTCATATTGAAAATCTCCTTTCACCTACTCTCATCCCCAGAATTGTGTCGGTACCGATTCTTGGTTGCGATATTGTGAAATAGAAGACCTATTAAAGTTTTTAAATGAATAAACTAGGTGAAGAATGAATATTGGAATTTTAGAGTTAAATTATCTTGAGATTGGGATAAAATTAAGGGATTGTAAAATTAGGTTAAATAATTTAATTATTTTAAATAATTAAAATTAATGATAAAATAAAATTTAGAAAATAATTTGATTAATTATAATATTTTAGATTTTTAAATATGACAAAATCTTATAATATCACGTGACGCATATATGAAACTGTAGACATATTTTAAAAGTAAAACATTTTAAAATTTTGAAACTTTAGCAATAATGTAACGGAAGACTAACATAGTCAAGTTTTTGTTAGAGAGGATAGGCGTCCAAGCTTGTCACCCTTGTGTCAAATCTCAATTTTTCATAGTTGAAACTTCAATTGAATCCAGATGGCTGAAGTAAGAGAGCTACCTTCCTTTTTCTGCTTAGAAATGGAGCTCCTAATTTCTATAGGTTAATTTGAATATTTGTGAATATTAGGGTTTAATATAAACACATTAAAATGTTAAGGTCTAACTTATATTTAACTATAAATGTCAGAATTATTTTTTGCTCAAAGGAGTTTAACAACTATTTGAGTCCTATATAGTTAATTTTTAATTTATTAAATATTTTTAAAATACATAGTTTATAAATTAGTACATATATATGAAAACTTATTTAGTAAATATTAAAAGGGGACAAATTACAAGTTCTATTGTTATTAAAAAAATTAGAATAAGAAAATAAATTCAAGATAAACTTATTAATATAATCAATTCATTCAATTATTAACTAAATTTCATAAAATTTACAACATTTTATTTCACATGATTTTATAATCACTTTTCTACTAAATTAGTGATTTTTTTAATGTTATTATAAATTAAAGAAAATTAGATAAAATTGAAGATTATGTAATATGACTGTCAATACAACATTTTATTTCACATGATTTTATAATCACTTTTCTACTAAATTAGTGATTTTTTTAATGTTATTATAAATTAAAGAAAATTAGATAAAATTAAAGATTATGTAATATGACTGTCAATAATAGAAGTAATAAGATTCGATACTAGTATTAACAAAGAATAAGGATCATTCTATCGATATAAGTTTAATTAAAAAAGGATTCATAAATAATATAAAAAAGAATACGAAACATTGCACTCTCTAAACAAAAGAATCGAGAATGAGAAGATTTTAGAGTTGATAGCCGTTAGTAAGCTAGATAAGATTATAAGTTATCAGAAAACTTAAAATAAGACCTTATTTCAAATAAAGATTAAACTGACATGGATGTTATATAAAGAGGTTAAGGTCTCTTGTAATTACTCATGTCATTCGTGAACGTAAAGTTATTCTAACCCATTTAGAGGTTCATATTTTAAGAAAAATATAGAAAGACGTTGACCATGTCCCGATGAGTAGATCCCGTGAAGGTGTTAGTCGATTTGCCCTCTTTAAGCCTCAAAAAACTCATTTGAAGTTATAGAACCAAAATAATGTATTTTCCACATTTTTTTTTGTTTATTTCCTTTTTACGTTCGATATGGGACATGTACAAAGGCTCATGTTACGTGTTACATGTAACACGAGCCTTAGTACGTGGTAGTAGAGCGGTTACGTAATTGGGTGACTAAAACCGAAGAATTTTTAGTTTTTCTTTATAAGATTTTTGAAGAATAAAGGCTTTTTTTTATTTTTCTTACGTATTGATGCTTAAATGTGTGCTAAATGTGGTTAGCTATGAAAAATGGGTTAAAAATGAACCTGGGAGCGCAAAAAATTGCCCTGAATCTTGTCGAAAATTGCCCAAAATGTTACAGGCGACGAAGATCGTCCAGCGTGTGTGATACATGGGCCCGATGCTTGCACAATGCAGGCGAAGGGACAACTTGACAGGCACATCTACGCCATATGCTAGTCGGAAACAGGATGCATGGCAACTCAGGATGACGAACGCAAGTGGTGCATGTCACACAGTGCCATCATTTCACATTTAGCACCTAGAGGCGGTTGCATGCGCCATATGGATGCTCGACACGTGGCCAATCAGGGTGAGGAAACGTGTTGCGCATGTGGTGCATGCTCCACTGTCAGTGGGCGTGTGTCTTGCGTGTGCACCGCATGTGCCTTATAGGCTCAGGGCACGTCAGTTCTTAATGTGTGCACTACACGCACCAACCTTAAACACACAAGTGACGTCAGTAGCTCCAGTGTCCTGCTGACATCAGCACTATAATGTTGTTGACGTCCGCACAAAAAAAAACCAAAAAAACTAAAAAAATTTAGAATTCCTATAAAGATGTCCTAGGTTATTTTGGGTCAATTTTCGGATCCGAAAATTAATAAAGTGAAAATTTCCATTTTTATGGATTTGTTACATTAGTAATAAATAAAGTTTAACTCCAGAAAAAGGAAATTAAAGTTCGTAAAGCTAGTTTTTAGTGAATTTTTGTGCAATGAACTTGACATAAAGGAGATACTTGAGGTTTTCGTATCTTGTGTGGTAGGTTCGGTGTTCGGTAACGCATGATAGTTTCTCTTATTAAGATTTTTAGCTATAAAAGTCTTAAATAAAGTTTATTGACAATGTTTTCATCACTACTGTGTGACAATTAGACTGTGCATTTGGTTTTTGCATTTATTGACAACACATTGTCACATACTGTATGTCCATAAAGAATGTGAGGATAACATAAAGATGTATTCCTTGTGTTTGTGGGCCTTTTGGGTGATGAGAATGTAGTCACTACAATGGCCTTTCAAGTCAGTATTTGGATTGTTCCACTTACATGTTAAGGGATGTCTATGGTCTCATGTTTAGTTATTCTGCCCACAGGTGTTGACCTTATATAGGATTTTGAGATGTGTATAAAGGCATAAGATAGAGGAAAATTATTGCTTAAATGATCTATTCACCCACAGGTGGTAGTCTCATAAGACTATGAGAGTTGATTGTGTCTGCTCTGATCACTTTTATGTGTGTTGGGATTTTGAAGAAAAAAAAGATGAATAGGATGGGATAAGAGAAAGATTACACAATACGTAATACTCCCATAATATTATTATTAAACTTGGTTGCCTTATATAGGCAAAATACAAAAAATTAAACTATATTCTAAGATAAGATTAAAGATAATATAAGATCTATTCTAAGATAATCTATGACCTATTCTAAAGGAATTTTAACAAACTTTAGAATTTTGAATTAATTCGCAACATTCCCTTTTAAATCAAAATTTCAAGGATGAAACACTTCTCTCCTAATCTTCAGAATCTTATGTGAAGCATCTCTCTTCATCGTTGATTCCCTTCTCATCAACCTGCAACTATTGGAGCACATCTCTTTAAATCTTCAGAATCTTATGTGAAGCACTTCTCTTCACCGTTGATGCCCTTCTCATCAACTTGTAATCATTCGAGCATGTCTCTCCAAAAACATCTTGGTGCACATCTCACCAACTCTCAAAAAAGAGTTTCTTCACCAACCAACTCCACCATATTTGCTTGCTCCTTTTTCAGTCTGCAATTTTTCTGTAGGTGTCCAAATTTTTTACAGTTGAAACATTGAGGTTTTCCTTTATGCCAACAATCTTTCTCTTCATGCCCCAGTTTCTTGCAATGATCACATTGAGGAATTTTACCTTTTCCTTTTTATGATTTGGCTAGAAGAGCTCTTTCATCGATTTGCTCAGTTTCAACTTTCCACATGGCCCTTCTTTGCTCCTATGCCTGCAAAGCATTAATCAATTAGGATAAAGTTAAATCATTAATATCTCTTGAATCTTCAAGAGATGAAATTTTCATCTCAGAATTTTTGGGCAAACTTATAAAAATCTTTTCTACAATTTTGCTCTCGGATAGATCCCCCCCCAATAACCATATTTTGTTCACCAAAGTCATCAATCGATCAGAATATTCTTGTATGCTCTCATGTTCTTTCATGCTCAAAGCTACAAAATCTCTTTTGAGATTTAAAACTTGCGTCTTCTTCATTCTTTCATTGCCTTGATATAATTCTTTCAACATATCCCAAGCGTTTTTAGCTGCTTCACAAGTCATAATTCTTATGAAAACTGATTCTGAAACTGCAGAGAAAATAATAGATAACACTCTTGGAGCTTTTGCTGCTTCTTCTTCATGAGCTCTTATTTGATTTAGTGTTGGATTATTTCCCAAGGCTAGTAATTCCCTTTCTTCTTCCACCCATTGCCATAAACCGAGACCTCTTAAATGAGCTTTCATCTTGACAACCCATACTTGATAGTTTTCACCATTAAAATTTGGGGGTAAGAGAGTAGCTGAATTGCTAGCAGTCATTGGAAGAGTTTTTTTTCACTCAATCTCACAGTCCCTTAAGGATCTATAGCTCTAATATCATGTTGCAATTTTAAAGAAAAGAAGATGAATAGGATGGGATAAGAGAAAGATTACACAATACGTAACACTCCCATAATATTATTATTAAACTTGGTTGCCTTATATGCAAAATACAAAAAATTAAAATCTATTCTAAGATAAGATTAAAGATAATATAAGATCTATTCTAAGATAATCTAAGACCTATTCTAAAGAAATTTTAACAAACTTTAGAATTTTGAATTAATTCTCAACAATGTGGAGGTCTAATTGTATACATTATATATTCAGCCCATAGGTGTTTCGTAATATGTGTAATTGGATTCTCAGTATAGATATTATTTAATGACTTTGAGTATCGTTATTGTCATACATTTGTGTTGATCTTTGCATTGTCACTTTACAGTCACTTTTTCGGTCAATAATCACAATGTCACCATTGAAACCCTTATTGGTTTCAATTCGAAGAAGTGGACAATGGATGTATTGATCATCGATATGGCTATACGAATGAATAGACCGTCTTTATTTACATCCAGCGGATTGAAGGTTTATAAAGGAGCCTACACAGCTTGGGATTAGTCAAACAGATTATATTGCATGATCATTAAGAGATCCATTTTGGACCATCTGCTGAGTGTACTTCTGGAAACAAACATAGCAAATGAATTCCTAAACCATGTCTTTCAGAGGTATACGGTCTCATCTAATGCTAAGTCAAGTGCCTTGATGAAACAATTATTCTCCATGAGGTATACTAGAGAAGGGGAAGTGCAGAAGTATAGATCAAGAATAGTTAGTATCTATACTAGACTGAAGGCACTGAATATTCCTCTTCTTGATGTCTACATAATTCACCAGACTCTGAATACACTCTCTTTAGAGTTTAGTAATATGGTGGTGACATATTACTCACAGGGTAAGGAATGGGACTTCAATTCTTTAATTACCCATTGTGTTGCTTAGGAGGAGAAACTCAAGAATGCTGCTCCTATATCCCTCGAAGATGAAGCCTGCTAAGTTCAAAGGTAGAAATTCTAAATCTTCTCCACATACTGATGTTAGTCAGCCTAGTATCACTAAGGGTTTGCAGGATGTTAAAAAGGAATGGCCATAAAGGTTTGACTAACCGTGAGAGGTTTAAGGCCTGAAATGAAAGATAGAAATCTTCAGGTAACTCTTTGGCTTATCAATTTATGAATCTAATCTTGCGATAGTTGCTTCAAGTTCTTGGTGACTAGATAGTGGAGCATATAATCATGTTGCTTCCACGATGTAGGCGTTCATATCTATAATAGAGCCAACTAAAGGAAAAGAGAAACTGATGGTTGGAAACAATGAAGAAGCGAATGTAATATCTATAGGGGATGTATATTATGAACCTTGTTGCAAGGTTCATTTTGATTTTAATTGACACATTATATATTTTATCTTTGTATCAATTTTCGATAAAGAAGGTGATAGTTTTGTATTTAATGCTTCTGTTGTACAATTTTCATTTAATACAAAACATATTGGTATAACTTTCTTGTCATATGGTTTATATAGAATATTTTTTGCCTTGAATTAGATATATGTTTCTTCATATCTTGCCACACAAGTAATGAAAAAGAAGAACCCCAATGAATTTAAGCCACATTTCCATAGTTAGGTTTGAGAGATTTATTAAGGAAAACATTCTCTCAATTTTAGATTTTGATGATCTAGAAACAAGTGTTGACTGTTGTAGGGGTAAGTTGACTAAAATAAGAAAAAAGGGGTCAACTCGTGCTTTTGACTTATTGGCTCTGATAAATACATATATCAGTAGATCTTATACAATTGCATTGTGCAATTTTGGATATTTTCTAACTTTTAATGATGATTATTCCTGTTACAGTTATATGTTCTTGCTTAAGGAAAAGTCTTAAATTTTTTATGAGTTCAAGATCTTTAAGAATGAAGGTTGAGAACTGATTGGAAAAATTAATCAAGATAGTCAAATTTGGTTGTAGAGGAGAGTATGGTGTTTCAGGACATAAAAAGGTCCATTTGCCAGATATATGAAATTATTTAGAATAGTGACTCAATTCACTATGCCAGATAGTCATGAGCAAAATAGTGTGGCCGAAAGGCGTAATTGCATCCTAAAGGACATGATGAAGTAAATGCAGAGCAATACTAACCTATTGATTAGTGTATGGGGATGCCCTACTAAGGTGCACTAGTATAATCCTTATGAAAGCAAATTGTAAACTCGTTTACTCATTGCTGTTTAGTTGGATATTTTGACCACTCTAAAGGCTAAAAATTTTATTATAGAGAAAGAGGGGTCAAAATAGTGAAATAACAAACGACTAAGTTTCTGGAATACGATGTCTATGATGATGGTAGGCCCTCTTACCCCTCAGGTGATAACAGGATGGATACTACACTTATTTTGTATTTACTACTCATACAGTCAGGTCAAGTGGATCAAGGTCTTAGAACCATACTTGTATAAGAACAAGAACCCATACTTGCACAAATAGAGGTTCTTAGGATACAAAAATCAATGCAATTGCGTAGATCCACTAGAATGAGATGACCTGTTATCCCGTTTGATTACATAGTCTATTTGGATGAAAAAGACTATGATATTGAAAATGTTGTGGATCCAGTTACTTTTTCAAAAGCTATTTTTGGACCCCATGCAGATTATGGTGGGATGCAATGAATGATGAGATACAATTTGTGAAGCATAATAAGGTCTGAGAGCTAGTTAATTTGCTGCACAATTGCAAACCTGTCAGTTGTAAATGAGTTTAAAATAACAAAAGGATTTCAGGATAAAGTTTAGCAGTTTAAGGCTCGCTCAGTTGCTAGATGGTTCACTCAAAGAGAAAGGTTTGACTTTAATATTACCTCCTCTCCCATACCCTCAACAGATACTTTTCGAGTGATTATGACGATTTTAGCTAATGATGAGATAGAGTAACATCAGATGGTTGTCAAAACTACTTTCTTGAATAAAGACTTTTATAAAGAGGTCTATATGGTATAATCTAAAGGATTTTAGAATCCAAATAGAACTGATATAGTATGTACATTAAGCAAATCAATATATGGTTTACATCAAATCTCCAAAAAGTGGTACCTTATATTTGATGAGGTTTTGACCTCTTTCGGCTTCATGGAAAATAAAGTTGAAAGATGCTTGTATTACAAGATCAAGGGAAGCAAAGCTATCTTCCTATTATTGTATGTGGATGATATGTTGCTCGTGTCAAATGACTTGTCCACGTTGCATAAGGTTAAGCAACTTTTGGCCAAGCATTTTGACATGAAAAATTTTGGTGAAGCATCTTTTGTCCTACGTATTCAGATTTATCGGAACAAATCTTAACACTCATTAGGCCTCTCATAGTGTGCATACATTGAGCATGTGCTACAGAAGTTTAATATGGTTGATTGTAAATCTATTATAGCACTAATATCTTATAATGAGAGATTATCTTTGGCACAGTATTCAAAGAATGAAGCAAAGAGGGAGGTCATGAGAAATGTTCTTAATTCTAGTATATTTGATAGCTTGATTTATGCTCAAGTGTGTACTAAATCGAACATTGCATTTACTGTTGAACTGCTAGGTTGATATCTGGCTAACTTAGGTATAGAACATTGGAATATGGTCAAGCGAGTATTGAGATACTTAAAGAAAACCAAGGATTATATGTTAACATATAGTAGAGTCAACAATCTAAACCTCATGTGGTATTCAGATTTTAATTTTGCATGTGTCTGGATGATTGAAAGTCCACTTTACGTAACATTTTTCATGTTAGTAGATGGCGTAGTATCATGGAAGAGTGTCAAGCAGACATTAGTGACTTTCTCAACAAAGCATTCAAAGGTTGTCGTATGTTATGGGGCTGCTTCGCAGACTGTTTGGCTCAAAAACTTAATTTCGGAGTTGTCTGTGGTTAATTTAGTTGCTAAATCCATTCGACTGTATTGTGATGATCTTGCTATTGTGTTGTTTAATAACAACGATAAGAATATCACAGAATTTAAGCATTTGGAGGTCAAATACTTGGCCATAAAGAAGTTGTTACAGAAAGGTAACATTAAGGAGGAGCATTTGGGGACTAAGGAAATGAACATGTTAACTGATCTTTTAACTAAAGGACTTCACCCACACGTGTTTGAAAAAAAACATGTATATAGTATGAGTGTATTGAAGTTCTTAGACACTATTGTTAAGGATCATTATGCTTGCTCCTTGTATAATTATACATTTTGATGTATTATGACAGTATAGTGGCTTATCAATAAATATGATTATCGTTTATCCTCAGTATTATGTTTTATCGTACATTGTCATAATACATGTAAAAGTCTTAAGATTTGTGTCGATCTTAAGTAGTTTAAAGGTCATTAGGCATATATATGGATTGATCTTCAGCCTATGTCATTAGGAAACATATAGTTTAATGTGTATATTTGTGGATTTTAACATGACATAGGGTGATATAAGTATTCAATCCCATAAAAGTTTTCTCTTATGCAATTTAGAATTAGCATTCAGAGAGAGAAAATAAGATATTTCTAATGCAGTTTCGCATATGTAGTTTAACATAAAGTTTAGAGAAATCAAGTCCTATAAACAAAAAGATAATACATATCATATTATACAAGTATCATTTGAATTTTTCATACTTCTTTTCTCATTCATGTTAGTGAAGTATTAAATATGCGTGATTATGTTGGATCTGTATCATACATGATACATGTGTTTGATATTTTTTAGTATGGAAAGCCTTGCGAGACAAAATGATGGACTTTCATTATCTTTGGATCAAATGTTTTGTTTTAAACTTGGTATAACTTACAATGATTGGCTTAACCATATTTTGAATTGGTTTAAACTTTATGTCAATACCGCAATTGATGTTGTCTAAGGAGGAGAATGTTAGATACTTTTCCCATTTAGTGGACAACAATCGATTGTATTTTAACTGTTTTAATAACTTATTGGTTAAGTCAATCGTATTTGATTCGAATAAAGATAATAAAGTGACTGAATAAATGGTATAGATTAATGAGTTGAAGTTCAAGAGAAAAAGGACCCCAATTAGTGTGAACTGGATCTATATCAAGCCTGGGATGGAGAAGCTCAATATGGATACTATATACAAAGGTTAAGGTTTCTTGCAAGTGCTCATGTCATTTGTTAACGTAAAGTTGCTCTGATCTATTCAGAGGTTTACATTTTGAGAAAACTATAGAAAGACGTTGATCACGTCCTGTTGAGTAAATCCGGTGAAGATGTAGGTGGATTCGTGCTCGTTTCGGCCTCGAAAAGCTCGTTTAAAGTTGTGAAACTGAAATCAAATATTTTTCGTATTTCTTTATTTATGTCCTTTTCATGTTTGATCCGGAATAGGTAGTAAGGCTCATGTTACATTTTACAATCATATTATACCTTTTTCATACAAAATTTCAGTTTTTAATACTATAATGCTTACAAGAATTAAAAACGCTATAGGCCTCAGAAGGTTGTTGCTTGTAAGAGAGCTCTTTCGAAGGACTTGTCCAAGATAAGCAACTATTTCTTTGACTTTATACCAGATGCTAACATGAATAATATGTCACATTAGTCCACAGTGATCAGATAACGAATCCTTGTTATTGGACCAAAGAAAGTTGGAGCTTGTAGATATAAATTCTTGATCTGACGAGAGTAATGCATGTAAGTTTCTCATGAGGCATTATTGAGTATGGTCCATTTATATAGAGCTTAACCCTACCACTTATCTGCTGTCGC
>JANVCQ010000232.1:5767367-5777816 GCA_025531925.1 Erythroxylum plowmanianum
GTTTATTCATTAAGTTGACGGGCAAGTAATGAGAAATTTTTGTATATGTAATACATGGAAGATACTACTCACTATCAAAGGACCTATCGCCATGATTCATATATTTGATTTCTTGTTATGTGATGAGGTTTTAGGATAAATGGACCAAGTAGGAGAATGTAAGTTTCTCATGAGGCATTATTGAGTATGGTCCATTTATATAGAGCTTAACCCTACCACTTATCTGCTGTCGCCCATTTCATCAACCTTCACCTACTGTGATGGAGAGTAGGGTATGAAAGGTTGGTTTAAATATTGGTTTCGGGTCCTATCTTCGCCAAGCATAAGCAGACACCATCGAGCTTGCTCTGGAAGATGATAGAAATTCAGACCTGCAATAACACTTTCAGATCTGCGGTGGAGGCAATGGCTGGAGGTATAATTGTTCTTGATTTAAGCTTCCGCTATTGTTGTTTACATATATATATTACGGTGATATATATGTTGATTTCTGCATGAGTTTTATACGTTCTGTTTTGTATGAGATTTTGTACGAGATGCATGGTTCAGTTTACAATGCACCGTCAATTTCTCACGAAACTAATTTTACGGAGTTTGATAATGATGGCATTTATGAAAGGAACAGTTACAGTAGTGTTTAGCAGAGATGAATTCTGAGAACACCGTATTGAAGCACACGCCCACTGCATACAGATAAGCCAACCCTTTCAGTTATCAAGCATTTTATGTTTCTTTCATACATTTGTGGACTGTGAAAAGGTTGCTTCTATTACTGACTTTATCAAACATTATGTAATTACGTGAATAAGAGTTGAGGGAATCTGAAAAGCTGCAGAAACTCTATTTTGTGCATTTTAGGCAATGGCGGTGCAGATTATCATTTTATAAAAGAAGGAATTCTGGCAATGTCTGTGTGTTGGAGTGACGGGACCACTTTCTGAGGACTGATAAGGAGTGTAATTATCTTTTCAGCCACTAGACCAGTAAAAAACAGTATCACAACATGTCTGTGATATAGTCTGGTAATATATTTCATTCTCTAATAGCAATGGGTCTCTGATACAGATAATTAATATTCGTTGCTTGACTATAGTTAATAAGCAAGGTACCAATACTTGTTGAATTAATGTATCCGGTGAGTTCTCTTTGAAGGAAGGCCCTGCACGTGCATCTTCATAATCTTTACACTGCCAGGATAAGGTGGTGATTGAATGATGATAATTCAGATGAGTGAAGGCGGAGATAATCAAGACAACCCTTCGACCATAACTGTGCACAACACAATTTGAAACCTTGAACTACTAGCTGGCTGCAATGAATGACAATCTGATCCATTTGACTAATATTTAATATCTGCAGATTAACACTACCAATGAACCGAAAGGCTGACTGCTACACTTTTGATTATTCAGATTCATTTCTAGAGTAAGTTTTCCTCCAATTTGTCCCATATGTAGAATTAATACAAGAACTTGAGGTCCTTAGTCCTTACTACGACTTTGCAGGAAAACTGAGAGGTACCTCTCAAAACAGAAGTCAATTATACGGGCTAGAATCTAAGATGGTTCTACGGTATACAAATGGTCAGTCTGTGTAATTTGCATGCACTAGGGGTCACCATCACAACCAACTCTCCTAATCTACATTGAAAAGTGTGCCAAAGAGCTGTATTGTGAGCCCTAGAGTCGATGTCTGTAAAATAGTAGGCCCGTGATGATCCCCCAATGCACCAATCTCTCAGCCGCTGGCATGCCGGAATCATTATCCGGCCACCTGCTGATTGAGATGTTATATCCCTGCAATTCAACAAAAGCTGCCCCATATCTTTGTTTGGAGGTGCAAGTAAAAAAAATAAGGCAGGGTGGGTTGCTCTTCTGACATATGTCATGTGACTGTGGGGTTTCATTATGATTCTTTTTTTTGTGCAAAAATGTAAAGTTTTATGCAAAGCAAAGCAAACACTTGCACAGTTGCACTTAAGAATGGAAAAGCATTTAAAGGAAAGTCTCTCAACTCAAAATGGTTCATGCATCAGTTCCCTTTAATCTAAGCCATCTACTCTTTGGGTCTATTATTATGGAAGTTCTGTTTACCGTTGATCATTCGTAGATATCGTTTGAATTTTAATGGCTAGTAAGATCAGATGGCTATGAATGTTTATCTAAATGATATATAGCCCCACATGATGGGCGGTCGCTATCAAAAATCATAAATTCATCATGAATGAGCTGAGACTCCTTTGTATGGACTCTTTGCGTGAATATAATATCTGCACACAACTTGCTATATAAAGCTTTCGGATGGCTGTAAACCCTACTGAACTGTGATGGGTGTCTGAGATAAGCCTGCAAACTTTCCAATATCTATAACTACACTTTCTGTAGTTTTTCTTCTTTCTCTCAGCTTCTCCATACCTCTGTTAGCTAATCTAGCTCTTCCAAGCCCATTCCTTCTCCATCCCTGCACTTCTCCTACTCCACACCTGCGGTTTCTGTTCTTTTCCTGATATCTTGGGCTTTTAAAGGGTTCTTTTGCAAGAATCATGGACGTTGACTTGATGAAATCGTCAACAGGGCATGAGCAGATGGACATGCTGACAATGATGATGCAGATGGATCAAAAGCTTCCTGATTTCTGCGAGCCTTTTCACAGCGCTAGTACTTCACAAGTGCGTGACATTCAGTTCTCCAATGGAAATCCGACTAGCACGATTGCGCCTCCAACATCAATGTATCATAACCCACAAGCTCTCGTGAATCCACCTCCTACTCTGCCATTTGTCGGCACACCAATCCAAGAACCTGTAACACCACCTCTCCAATCGAACATGGTCGGTGGCAAGTTCAAATATGGACCTCCATTCTCAACTGCAAACTCGTTCTTATCTTCCGTGGAAAAGAAGAACTCCACTGCAGCTATCAGAGAGATGATTTTTCGTATAGCAGCAATGCAACCAATCCATATAGACCCAGAATCGATAAAGCCTCCAAAGAGGAGGAACGTGAAGATATCTAAAGATCCACAGAGTGTTGCTGCGAGACATAGAAGGGAGAGGATTAGTGAGAGGATAAGAATTCTGCAGAGACTAGTGCCTGGAGGTACCAAAATGGATACAGCATCTATGTTGGATGAAGCTATACATTACTTGAAATTTTTGAAGAAACAAGTACAAGCTTTAGAAGAGGCTGGGGCTAATAGGCCAATGGGCAGTTTTGGGTTCTCAGGAATGACAATGCCAAATGTGGGTTACTCATCTTTGTTGAAAAATTGCCAACCTGCTTCAAATATGGTGGGCTCACTGCAGATGCTTAGATGAGAGATCGGGACAGGTTGTCTGTCCTGTATGCTGGCGGTTCTTTGGGTATTGTAAATTACGATTAGGGTTGTTATAATCTTGCTTCGTTGTGATTGCCCTAAACAACTTTATTGTATGAGTTACTTTGTTCAAAAGTTCAATGCAAATCTCTTGATGACTCTACCACACCCTAAAGGGAAGAAGAAGCTTACGTAATAACATGAAGAATTAGTTATGTTAAGGAACATGACACAATCACTCATAGAACTTCATCATTCTGATAAAGAAAGTACACGCAAGTACTTCTGTTTCCCTTTCAAAGATCTTGTCTTTTGAATTCTTAATTCCCATTGTTTCTATATTCACCCCAATTCTCCTCTGAACTTTGTACTTCCATGGATCTTTTTTTTTTTGAAAATAAATTAAGAAAGTCTCTAGGAATGCAATCAAGCGTTTTGCATGGATGAAGCACGTTAAAACCCAAAACTAGAAAAACTTGTTCTTCATTGCTCACTAATATTCTTGTTTTCGATGACATTAGTCTCCCATATCTATCTTTGAAACTGAGTACTAAAACTATAAGGAAGTTTCTAAGGAAAAATAAGTCACGCAGTTTCTTGTCTATAATGACTTTATGGTCGACCTTGATGCTCCCATGACTGACGTCCTAAGCATGCAAAGGCCAGACTTGAAAATCTTATATCTTAGCTTGATTAACATACATACGCTGGGTTAGACCAATCAATTAAGCAGATATAGCTACATGAGGGCTTAATTAATTTGACGAAAGAAAATTAAAATTAGCGAGATGAACTATGATGTTGTACACATGAAGCTTTTATATGCAGTTTGAAGAAGAAATGTCTGAGTAATGAGAAGATCTCGAATGATAATTACTATAGCTTTGGAAAGATTAGTTTAGTATCATACCATATATACCTCGTCACTAATTTATATGAACTTGATACGTATTGCTCAGGTGCCTACTACAAGCTGAAGCATGTGTTGCATGATAGCTAACCATAAAGCCACTATCTAATGAAATAGTCTACCTTGTTTTTGAAGTTATCACTATTCATTCTAAAGAACAAACAAGACAAAGAATAACTTGATAGATACAAAAAGTTAATGAAAAATCTTGTCAATCTAAATTAAAGGTAGTAAAAGATATGTTATAAACCATAAGAAAATATTATGATTAATTATTTTATAACAACATCAACAATAACTCCAATACATAAAGCTTACTGCTTTGCAAAAGTCCAAAGATGACAGCCTTTCTTTCTTGCCTTAACTTTAAAGGGTAACTTTACCAATGACCTTTGTTTTTGGTTTTGGTTGGCTAAGGTTAAGTTTAAGGAGCAGAATAATTCCGATCTCTCATCACATAAAGCAAAACCTTTCTATTTTTAGTTATTTCGAATAAATAATTACTTAAAATTTTTTCTCAACCGATTAAATATTCTCACTTATCATTAGTTACACTTTCTATATCTACTTATGACATAATTTGCAGGCAAAGTTATGACTTGGGAGTGGTAGACGGACGATTCCAGTCTTAGAAAGGGGAAGCATTTTTGGAGAAGATCTGAGCACGGGTGTGATTATATTCCCCTTATGGGCAAGAAAATAAAGAAGAAGGACCCTTTGTGTCTTTTTTTTTCTATGTTATTTTAGTTCTTCGCCAGGGAACCTATTGAAAGAGAATGGGCAGGCAGGTTGCCTCCCAGGGCAGGGTCGAATTATAGCAGTGTTCATGTCTCAAGAATCATGCCCCACTAAATTCCAATCCTCTTATCTACCCAAAACCAAATAGAACCAAAATGGATTCCAAACAAAACAGAAGAAGAACAAAAAAAGAAAAAAGGAAAATGGGTCAAACCGCATCTATCACAAAAGAATAGACCCCATGTGTGACATCCCACAAATGACCCAACATACCTCACAACGCGTTTTGATCCTTAGTGAGGGGGGAGCCCCCTTTTAAGACTGATTTTTTTGTATATCATCCAAGCAAGTGCATTGTATGCACTTTCTCTGACACATACCATCATTCTTTCTATCATTTCACACCCTTTCTCACCCATTTTTCTTTTCATAGGATAAGTTGTCATGTTCTTTATGACAGGATACTTAATTAGGAACTCGAACATATAAAATTTAGATTTTCATTTTATAGTTATTTTTAATATAAATTTGCGTTGCGATATAATATATAGCGAGACTAAAATGTGTAGTTGGTTGGATTAGATCTTGGCAGGAATGCTTACTTTAAAGGGGCAGGTGGAAGATGCGGATCTATCTACCTATCTATCTATCTTCTTGGACGATTCCAACAGCATGTTCATGTCCCTTATGCGAGGTTAGATGCATGAATTCTTCTCTCTATATAAATATTATCCCAAGACAAAAATCTAATACTCAATCTTACTCTTTCTCTACGTTTTTCGATAGGTCATGACCTGAAAGTGGAAATCAGGAAAGAAAGGACAAATTTGAGCCCTTTTAATGTATAAAGGCTAATTTGTTTCAATAACTTCATCATTTGATAAAATCTTTGAAAAAATAAAAAATTGAAGCATTTTCAGTTCCCTCTATTTGGTCACACTAAAAAAAAAAATTACTATCATTAGTTTACTAGCATAGCAATTAAAGTTTTAAAAGGAAGTATTGGCTTGGGTTTTTACGGGGTGGACCGGAATACCTTGAGCCCAATAGCTTGAAGATTGAATCCTTCATTCGCCAAGTCTGTTTTCACGACCCACACATAATTGCTTATGTTCACACTTCATCTCAAATTTGACAAGGTGTATGTTTTCCTTATGATCGAGAAAGTGAACTTTTTACCTGTGAATGCAAATTGAATATATTTTAAAATTTACATTTTAAATGTTTAATTCATAAAACTATGTAATTGTACCTTTGAATACTATACAAATTTCATCATTTTTTAAAATCTACGAGTTCTTGAATTTGTATATACTACTAATTAGTGAGCTTAGATTCATAATTGAGGTTTCATTTTAGTAAATTTTCAAGAAAGTATAATTCTTTCACTAAGGATACATTGGGGATTAAAGGCTGTGGCATATTTTAAATGTAACCGTACACCTATGAAAATTGAATTGATTCTTGTTTTACTTTAGGGGTATTTAATTAGCTAGGTTTTCATGTTGTTAATTGCTCGAAGACAATCAATGAGTTAAGTGTTGAAGACTTTGATATACCCTTATTTTACATATTTGTAGAGATTAAATTAGTCTTGATTTATCATTTTTACTGCATATTTTATGTCGAATTATATAACATTTTCTTATATTTAATTCATTGATTTGTATGTGATGATTTTGAGGACATATCACGAATTTGAGCATAAGTTTCTTTATAATTGTCTGATTGAAGTGATTTTTAGAGTTATTTGAAAGTTAACTCAAAGCACTACATTTTTGTTGAAGACCTAGAACAAAACTTACACCAGTATCTAGTGCATGTCTGTGCCCAACAAGTTTTAGAATAAAACTGGCGTTAGTCTAGAAGTGTAATAGGCGCCAATTCTTACAACAATCATTTTAAGGGCATGTAGAGTTACAAGTTTAATCATGTTAAAACTCTTTTTGTAATCTGAACTTATAAATGCTCTTATAGCATTTATTATAGTTCTTTCTAGGGAATTTTAGAGGCTAATGACAACCTTCTTTATCACTAAACTTTCATTTTTAATGCATTACAAAAGGATTTGGAGCAAGATTAGAGGAGAGCGTTATAAATATTTTAGTTATCTCTTCCCTTTGTTTCTTATATGTTAGGATTGTCTTGTTTTAATTTTATTGTTGCTATGCTCAGCATTGAAAAAGATAGATAAGGTTCGGGATGTCTCTACATGAATTCTTAAAATTTTAATCCATATTTTTTGATTTATTCTTTGAATTTATTCTCTTTATTATGAATTATTAAATTTATGCTTGATCAATATAAATTTAATCTTAAGGATTATATGAAGGACTGAAAGGAGAAATGTGATCTATGTATTATGAGTATAAACACTTTGGCGCTAGAGAATGAAAACATCCTAGACAATCGGGATATCCAAATAGATTAACTATGGTTAATGAGTTTAATTAGGTCGGATTATGCAGCAAGAGATTATAGTTATCTAATTAGACATATTAGTGTATCTTGGGAGAGAGTATAGACACTTTAGGTTAATTTTCATTTCTACCTAGCTAGATAAATAATATTGCATAATTAATGTAGTTTCACATAAGTGAACCTTAGAGTCTAAGCATTTGTCTACTTAGATTTCCATACATTATCTTAAATGGTTCAACTTTATTAGTTTAGCAAATTAATTCTTTTCCATTAAATATTATTTCTTTAGTTTTATTGTTAGGTTAGGATTAACAGACATAATGATAAAGTTCTTGTGATATCGATATAGTTTTAATTACTTGCTACAATTGACTCTACATACTCACATATTTGGTTGATTAGTGATGATAAGTTATTTTGTAATATTAAAAAATAAATAATAAAATTGATCATTTAAGCATGCAGAGTTTTCCTATATCATTACAATATGGATAATCAACTCCCCCTAAATCTATGCTCTACAAAAATTATTAATAGAGATTAAAATCTAAATCATTTAAGCATAAATATAACATCGTCAATATTTGTATGAAGATTAAGATAATATCAATAGTTACAAGGTCGAGTGCAAATTGACATGATAAAACATCTTAGAAAAATAACCAAATATATCCAATAATTGAACACGTAATATTAATTTCAAATGCATATAATGAAAATCCATGAAATTAACCGTTGCTGAATCTAATATCAATAACTTTTACCCTTTCTTTAAACATAAAAAAGAAATCTATTACCTAAAAGAAAGAGCATAAGAGTGAACCAAAATGAACAACTTATTAAGGTGATGGAAAGGTCTGAGAGCATAGTTTTTAATCCAAAAATTCCTCTAAACAAATATTTAAAACATGTAATAATTCATCAAGATTTTATTTAAAAGTAAATGCAAGCATCAAAAGAGATCATAATCAAATAAAATTCTAGTTAATCATCCCTAATTTTCTATTAATTATAAAAAAACCCATCCTTACTTGTTATTTTAGTTACTATGTTAGCCAATTGATATAATAAATCAATAAACTCTAGTTTAATATCCCCATTTTTTTTTAAATGAAGGAACTCGCAGCCGCTACCCTTTGAATGCGCACTGGGTAAATCTTTAGATTGACGCAATAGCTTGCAAATTATGTCAACCAGGTATTTTGCACTAGGCAAGCTCTGTACGATAGGCTCGATTGAGAGAGTGTAGGTTGGAGGAATCGAGCACAAAACCTTTTGGTTCCATGCCCTTCCACTCCACCAACTCGACCACTCCTTAGGAGGTGCTTGCTTAAGTGGATCATAAGTTTTTAAACTAGGAGTTAATCAATAGACACTTCTTTTTTGAATAAAACCAATTAAAAAATGCACTTTTCTAAAACAATTTGAAATTCATATAAGATATAAATGCAAGTAATAGTCTTATAGTTTCTATTCTAGATATTGTTATATAAAAGTTTTATAAAATTTATTCCCTCTTCTTAATTGTATCCTTTATCACCAATCTAACTTTATCTCTCACAATGGTACTATATTTAGCTAGTTTGTTTCTAAAATCCACTTACTACTTATGACTTGGTATTATCTTGTTCTAAGAACTAAATTCTACACTTTACATCTATCAAATTGGTTAATTATTCATTTTTAATAAGCTCTCAAATTTCATTAGTAAGGACTTTTTCTATAGTCCTTGGTTCAATTCGAGAAACTAAAGCGAGATGTGATATTTCTAAAATGTGATCTAGTAATTACAATTTACTGAAAATCGACTATGATTGGATTTGAAGGACGATTCTTCTTGAACTTCCAACCAACGGGAAGCATCTCCTTATTCTTATCTCCCTCACTTGATTCAATAATTTGCTCTTATATGCTATCTTGGTGATCATTGTTCTTATCTTCAAAGGTTGATTTATCCAAATCCTTAGTTAGATGTACATCAACACCTTCAATACTTTTCTTAGAGGTGAGATTGTAAATTTATAAAAAATAACATGTATAAAGTCTTCAATAATAAGAGTCTTCCTATTAAATACTTTATAAGCTTTGCTAGTTAAAGAATAACCAAGAAAAATTCCTTCAAAGTGTTTGATTATAAGTGCTAAAAATATAGTACTTATAATCAAACACTTTGAAATAACTAATCTTTTGATTCTTCCAATACCAAAGCTCATATTGTTGTATGCTCATTAAAGCATAGAGGTCTTCCAATAGAACTTGCAAGGTAGCTCAAGCCTATGATGCTCCAATACTTAAGAGAAATGTTGGGAAAATTGATCCATATATTTCATGTCGGATTTGTTAAGAGTTAGGTCTCACCTCCACCTTTAGAGCATAAGAGGCTTTTCTATTATGTGCTATGGATCTAAGATCTTTTGCACGCAAGCTTCACTCCTTAACTTAAAGACAAAGAAATTCTCTTCATTGATTAATGCTTTCTCTAGTCTAAAATTACCTCATTTGGCTTCAACATATGATTGTACTAGAGGGAATGCTAATCTTTTGTTGGTGAAATAGCCTATCGATGTTGAATTACATATCTTAGCACTTGTTTGAAGAATTTTCGAAGGAGGAGAAATAGAAATCTCTTTACATATTAAACTAGTAGGGAAATTGTTGGAACCCGATCCAGAAACCGGATCCCAACCAGAATAACGAAGAACGGAACGAAACGAATGCGACTGGGAACGGAAATTTTGTATCGAAATTCCGAATCGGAACCAAAATCTCAACATACAGAAACAGAATAAAACGAAAGCGGAAGCAATAATTAATCGAACCAAACGAACGGATTTCGAAGCGAAACGAAATACAAAAGTACCGAAGCAAAACGAAGCGAAGCGGAATCGATACTTACCAAACGGGGCCGACATCCGAGAACACTCAAGAACACAGAAACACATTCGCGTTGGAAACCTAGACTATCCAAACCCGGTATAATTGTTTTTTTTTCTCATCTTTATTCAAACTAATGCCAATCAAATACAATTAATTCCCACTTTTAGGAATTCATCCTCATGCAGATT